>VZTQ01001603.1:112938-173116 GCA_013400755.1 Pelecanoides urinatrix | reverse complement strand
AAAACAAACCCAAACAAAACCAACATCAACAAAAAAAACTACACACACAAAAAAACCCAAATGCCACAAGTGATGCAAAAGCACTCACTCACAACCAATAGACTAATGCCCAGCCGGTCCCTGAGCAACAGCTCCTTTGGAAAAACTACCCCGTCTTTATAGCTGAGCATGATATTGTATGGAAGGGAATATCTCTTCAGTCAATTCAAGTTGGCTGTCCTGGCCGTGTCCCCATCCAGCCTCTAGTCCACTCCCAGCCTACTCACTGGTGGGGCAGCATAAGAAACAGAGAAGGCCTCGACACTGTGTAAGCACTGCTCAGCAATAGCTAAAACATGGGTGTGTTACCAAGGCTGTTTTAGTCACCAGTCTGAAACATAGCACTGTATTGGCTGCTGTTAAGAAAATTAACTCCATCCCAGCCAAACCCAGTACAGATACCTACATAAATTACTGCATTACTGAATACTGGTGCTTTGGGGCAGTGATAATAACATGATTAATAACATTTAACAACTCTTACATATCTTCTGAAGGCATCATTTGTGTAACTTCAGTCATTTTTTACAGAGAGGTTATAATAATGTGAGAGAATTAAACTAATCCCTTTTTTAGGAAGACCTGAGTGAAGTATCTTCTTGCCACATTTTTTAGTAAGCAGTAGTTCCTACTTTTTTTATAAGGCTTTAAGTAACTTTATAATTTTCTAAATACAGTTACGTTTGTATCTTCCTGCAACTTCTCGAGTTCTAATTCTACAGAGTCTGTTGCTTTAGACTGCTTCTGTGCCTGTAAAACAGCACCCAGTTTGTTTTGTGCTATTGCCGCTTACAGTGGCTAGGCGTTTTGTTGTAGCACTACCACCCCACCTCCTTCTTCTCTGTCATTTAGGAGTTGGAAAACAGTTCTCCCAGGGTAGAGACATTCTTGCAAGTGGCATGGAGCATCCATAGAGGCATCTGGGAATATGGCTAAAAGTGGTTTGAAAGCAGGCCTGTAGGAAATTAGGAGCAACCCAGTGTAGAAAACTATCTCACTTTACGAATTAAAAAGTGGAAGGAAAGAGAAAATGGCACAGCATACAAATGAAGTCCCCTGACTATTTAAACTAAGGTTAATTAACTATTTTCTGAATCAAGAAGGAGCAGCATTACATTAGTTCTTTGATATTTCCTACAATTGTACTTTAAAATAGATAAGTATTGCTCAGAGCAAGCAGTAAAAGTGATGCCAAAAAAATAAAAAGATTAATTAGCTTAAGTTACAAGTCTTTTACTTTAGTTTTATAATTTAGTTACAATACTTTTTAATATTGGTCTTGCTTGCATTCTCTTTAAGTTTCTCTCCACTCCCATGAAGATTCAATAAACTTCAGTATTGCAGTCATCAAAAATCACCTAACACAGGACCTAGTACTTGATTAAAAAATACAAAATATTGCATGACTTGTAATAAAATGGTGAAAGTTGGCAATGTTGCTATTTTCTTTGTTTAATGACAACATGGAATAGTTTTAATCACCGGCTTTGACACAGCATCTGTAAGTTCAAACACTTCATATAATGTTGCCATATATTACAGTTTTAAGTTATGGGGGATATAATATCTGAACTGACTTCTCTGTTGCTAGGTCAATAAAGTCCTCCGAAATCATAACATCAAGCCACATTGGATGTTTGCGTTGGATAGCATAATCAGAAAAGCTGTGCAGACTGCTATTACTATTCTGGTCCCAGGTGAGTCATTTCTTAACACTCAGCAAATATTTATTGGTTGATCTCTTTAAACATTCTTTAGAGCTGTGATTATGATGCTTCACTTAAGGTTTGGAAACCAGCAGTGGCCTTTTTCCTGTCCACTGTCTGTTTTGCAACTCAAAAACTAATCAGTGTATTGTCCAAGTTATTTTGGAAAGCACCTTTCCAGGATGGGTCATCTAAACAATTCTGCAACACAGTGAGCTGTAATAGGCTAAGGTGCTTTGGGGCCTAATTTTTTTGAGGAGCACAATGCTGCCTCTTGAAATCCAAAGGACAGACCACTTGCCAGCACGTGCTGATTTTGCAAGGTGTTTTACAAAGTGCAGATCAATAATGTGCTTTTTGGAGCACTCAAAAGTCTCTCTGGCTCCTGGTCAGAAGCTGTCAAAAGCAAAAAACAAAACAAAACCCCCCCCCCCCCCCCCAAAAAAAAAACCCCAACCAAACAACAACAAAAAACCACAAACAAACAAAAACAACAAAAAACCCAAACCAACAAAACCCCCCAAAAAACCTGCAGTGCTGCAGTTTGAATATTGTATTTTGAATGTTGTGGAAGTAGAATACATGGCTTAGCTGAGGGAAGGAGTCTGTGTAGAAGAAACGGTAGCTAATTCTGTTATTACTCTACCTACTTCCAGAGTTAGTTTCTGTGCTACTTCTTAACTTCTAAGCTTGTGATTCCATCATTCCCTACACTGGAATTAATGGTGACATTTTCAAATATATGATTTAATGCTTTAAGTCTGAAGTCAGAATACTTATGTTCCTGTTTTCTGCAGTGGGTTAAGTCTTAAATTGTCAACAAGGGGATCTGAAAATGCCAACAAAAGTTACAGCTCTTCCTGTTCTCCTTGGTGTTTTCCATATGCCCAGCACAACCAGCAAGGCATAAGTAGGGTTTCTATGTACCTTTGAGTCATGAGGAAAATTTGTCTTTTGATTAGAATGCCAAACACCTTTAACAGGCATGTACTTTATTGCTATATAATAGGAGTACTGTAGAATTCCTCCTTAATAGACTCTTCTTCCCCATGCAGCTCAGTATCAGCATTAATTGTACATGGTCAAGCTTAAACAAAAGCCTCTGTGCCTTAGTAGCTTTCGGGCACTGATCATCTGCCTCTTCCCTAATTGCCTTATCCTACTTCTGATTGCTTTCCCTTGCCTTTGTCTATTTTTTTTCCTTCTTCCCTCTCCCCCCATGAATGATGTGAAGATTTATCTCTGGCCTTAACACTTCTAAAAATTGTGGGATGTTTTAGGAGTGGTACAAAGCAGATGTTGTATAGTTACACTTCCTGGTGGTGAACAATGGCAAAATGAACTTCTGTTCTTATTAGCGTGATGCAGAAGTTCAAAGCAAATTCAGACATATTTGCCTAGCAATATTTGGGTAACTACTACGTAATAAATCTGCTTTCTTGAATTTAGAGGAGCACAGCTCTGTTGATCTTAGTATGTTCGGTCCTGAAAAAGGTATATAGCATTGAAATGAAGAGACGAATTGGATCAAGGAACGAATGTCCCTTTTGTAAAGAAGAGAAATGTACTTGTTAGTTCTTCAGCAGAAAGGACAAAAACCTACAAAACCCAAGTGTGATTCAGGAAGAAAAAGTATGTTTTGGTGAGGAGACTAAAGGGAGTGCTCAGCAGTAAGAAGCCACAATTGAAGGAAGGAAGGAAGAAAAAAAGATTTATATTAAATGGTTAGAATTAACAAACAGATGTTGTTGCAATAATAAGTTTTGTAGGAGTATAAGATGATGTGTACATATCTTGCATACCTCATAAGCTCTGGTAGGTAGTTTAAACAGGGAATAACAGAAACCAGAGTACACGTATAGCTTTGTGTCCACCAATTTGTGGATGTACACATTACAAAGTAGGCACTGTTCTCTCTAATCAGTAGAAGGGAAGTCTGCTACTTCTAATTGTCGGGAAAGGGGTCTGTTTGTTATTTCCTTTTTATATCTTTGGATACAATTTTTTGGTAAACACGATATTCTTACAATGAGAGAATGCTGAATATGCCAGAATAGCAACAACAAGAATAGCTGGATATAAGAGAAATAATGGTTATTTGTTTAATAAAACATTTCAGGTCAGACACATAAGAAACCACTGAGAATGGAATAAAGCAAAAGAAAGTACTTCTGCTGCACATAGTGCTTCAACACAATTTGACATGAAATGCTAGCCAAATCTCGAATGCTGTTCATCCAGATTTTTGGGTTTTAGAGCTTTTGAACATTCAATAAGCTGAATAATAATCAGCATAAACTAAGGTGCTGTTATGGTCTGAGTCTTCTTAAACCCCTAGAAAATACTATTTGTTCTCTTGCTACAGAAATTCAGGTCTGGTATAACCAAAACTGTAGGATGATCAGTAAGTAGTCACTTAAGTCTGCTTTTGTTTTAATGTTTAACATCTCTAATGTCTTTTCTTTTGCTTATATTCTAATGTTACTAATAGAATTGAGGCCACATTTTAGTCTTGCATCTGAAAGTGATACAGCAGATCAAGATGATATAGAAGTTGAAGAAGATCAAGATGAACAGCCTCATAATCAAACTATCCAACAGCCTTGCATTGTCATGGAAGATGCAGTAGCTACCTCAGGTGTAAGCACACTCAGCTCTACGGTATCCCATGACTCCCAGGCTGCTCACAGATCACTGAGTGTCCAGCTAGGCAGGCTAAAATTGGAGACAAACAGGTAAGTCCGGACATCAGGAGACACTAGCCTACTTGCGACAGTATGTATTGTTTTGCTTTTAAAATGTATGTACTAGAATACTAGTGACAGTATTAATTCTGTAAGTACTACAAGTTGTTCATTTAAATGATGGCCGTTGTTTAGCTGTGACTGATAACTTACATTAGTTTTATTCATTTCAGTACAATAGTGATGCAAGTTAAGGTCAGTCTTGATTTCAGGTGCCCTTTCAAGGAAGATCTGGAAAAACTGAGCCTGCTGCCAAGTTTCTGCTTTTTCTCTCCTTCATATGCTGTGTATAGCTGATGAACAGTGTTATGTTTTGTTTCCATTAAAGCAGAACTTGCTGTTCTTTTCTATAGTTATTCTTGGGGAATGAACTCAGGCTAGTCGACAACCACACATGAACTCCACAAGGAAACTGCTGCAGTCTTGTTTTGTGCACAGAATTCACTGCAGCAGGATCTGTGCTTACCAGAAAGCATTACCTTTTTATTAAATACATTTTGTTCATCAGAGAAAGATGGGAAAAAAGGGGTGTTGTTTAAAAGAAGAAATAAGCCAGAAATCTGGATATTGGATTTTTTCAGAAATATACGTATTCCACTTTAAACTTGAGAAGTGGTTCTTCTGGGTTTTTTGTTTGTTTAAGAAATGTCAGAGACAAATCTGTCTCCATTATTTTATCCAAATAATTTTCTATATAATTTTGTTTTCTTTTCATTAAAATATACCAGATAGTCTGTTTAAAGTAGATATTTTAACTTTTGTAGCATCTGATTTATGACACTGGATTTCTTACTAACCACAGGAAATTTTGAGTATGACCTTGATAGAAAGAGAACGTCTTCAATAAGACAGATGTTATGCTGCTAGAACATTCTTTGTTGTAAATTGTTCCAATTTAAATTAAAATGTTAAATTGCACTTTACTTTTAAACGTGTCCAAGAATTTTGCCATAATTGGAGTAATTCATTAGACTTCACTGTTTTTAATAAAGTATCACTATTTTTGAGTTCTTATGTTACAAATCTTTTGTTTGTTTGTGATGACCACTGAGAAGTATTTTGATTGCCTTATTGATACACTTAAATACATAAATAATTTAGATTGGCTCACTTCACTTACCAAGTTTATGATGGGGAGTAGCATCAGAAGTGATCAATTTGTAGAGGTACTGTTTTCTAGCACTTTGCTCTTGTAAATTTCTCAAATGCAAAGCCTTTGGCCAAATAATCACATCCTGTCATTCATGCAGAAATTTTGAGGTAAATAATATGGACAGTTGTTTAAGTATTAATTAAAGCTTTAATGGCATAAACAGCAAGCAGTTATCAAGAGAAAATAGTTGATTATTTTATTGGCCCCAAAGGCGTTTTTCAACCAGAATGGATAGAGGAGGAATAAATTAACTGAAATGTGACTGCATACCTGTCTGGACAGAATATCAGTCTGCACTGAGATTAATCAAGCTGTGGGTGTGTGCAGAGGCACAAAGCAGCTCTGTTCACATGCAGGGTGGATTTACTGTTACGTGTGGAAGCACTCAAATGCAGCTATGCCGCTGGTAGGCCTGCGTGCAAGCTAAAAGTAGGGCTAGATGCTTTTTTACAAAGCAATCATATGAGATGCGGTTTACTTCTGTGCAAAGACAGGTAAGGTGCTTTTGTGGCACGTTCTCTGGCTGAATTCCAGAATGTCCCTATCTTTCAGTGTCCCAGGAAAAAAGTTGCAGTGCTCAACTGGTATAAATGAAAAAAATTTAAAAAAAAAAAAAGGGAAAAAAAATCATACGAAAATGGAATAGTTACTGCATAGTTCTCAGACTGACAAATGCTTCAAGGAAGGGATGAAGGTGCTGCAATTCTTTCAAGGCAGAACTTCCTAAGACTCAGAAGTCAGTGATAGGTTTATGACTGTGTTCTCCATGTCCAATTTCTCTGACCAAGTTCCTGAATACATATTGTTCACAAGTCCTCCTTTTTACTAAAACGCTTTTCTAAAATAACAAATTGCAGCTGTTTCACATACTAATTTTCCATTGTATTCTCATTATTTTCCTTTGATCAGTATGAAAGGTGCTGACCACTGAATATCTCTGGGTTTCTCTCTGGGTTTATGTTATGAAGGAAGTCAAACATGGGTTCCAATTTGTTTCTGCTTGATATTCTCAAAAGTAATTGCTTAGGAGAGGACACAAGGTATTTTGCCTCCTCTTTTCTCACTCTTCATATAGCATAGGAGAGTAGGCAAAAAGTGCATGGTATATGAGGAAGGGACAGCCCTTGTGTGGATGAGAATGTATTTTCCCCATTTAAGAAATGCAACCATAAGTTTTTGCCACATTCTCATCACAGCTCCACCCTTGTCATACCTTTGAAAATGCCTGCTGGAGAGATGTGAACTGGCATTTTTCCTTACAAAGGATTATGTCACAGTTTAGCCCTTGGTTTATGAAATACTTTGATATTTGTTCTTCTCAGTTACGGAGTTTTTTTTAAAACAGAACGCTGGCTGTAGAAATTTCACTGAAATTTTGTACCATGCCACCTGTTTAGTGGGTGGATGTGTATATGGAGGCTGGTGTGTTTGAGGTTGTTGGTTGTTTTTTGGTTTTGGGGGGTTTTTTTGTTTGTTTTTGTTTTTTTAAAGAGCTATAGCTTTAGGAACCAGTGAATGTTTATGTCTTGATAGAGGTCATAATAAATCTATAGTGAGAGGATATTCCTAGGAAAGCTGAAGAAGCCTGTCCTTGTCTCTGTCAAGAAGGTTTCCAGTTTAAGTGTAGTAAGATCTTTGCTTTCCTGAACATTTGAAACTACTTAAGGAAATGTGTGCTTCCTTCCCATTGCTTCACAGGTTATTGGAGGAGTTAGTTCAAAAGGAAAGAGAATTTCAAGTACTCTTACATCAAGCTATAGAAGAAAAAGATCAAGAGATCAGAAACCTACAGCTTAGGTCACAGCCAATAGGTAAGTGAGAAGAGTTTTCAAGGAAAAGTTTCATACTGGCTACAGAGTAAGACAGTGGCAGCTAAACTACTGTTCTTTTTATTGAGCCAGTCTCAGCAAAGATGCTTTATTATGCTGCTTCTGGTAGGGTTTGTTTTCAAGTAAGAATGTACGTTGTGGAAACAAATTACTGAATTTGTTAATCACAGTACAACGAATGGTATGATCTAAATATTTTTGATTGTGATTATATGGAAGTGTACAAGGCTCATATCCTACAGAATAACTATTATTTCTAAAGAGGATGATCTAGTATGTTTAGGTATGTGTTCTTTGAATTACAGACTGTTCCAATTGTTACACTGAAAGTTCAAGAGGATCTAATCGGTGAGATGTAAATACAACTTTAAGCTTACTTGAGGGAGCTGAGTTTGATATGTATCTGCCCTGAAGAAGGTGGAAGTGCTAATGTAGTTTGAGGTTTCCGTGTAATGTGCTTCAAAGAAGTGTTGTTCCAAAAGCAGCTGATCCTCAGTCTAAGGCATTGCCTATGCACCAGTTGTATGAGCTACACTGAACAGTTTAGTTAAATTAATGCAATAATGTTAGTGTAGAAACAGTTACAGTGAAATTGATGTGCCTTGTACTAGTAAAGTAACTTTCCAAAGAGGACAGAAAATGTATCTGTATCAATGTTCACACCACTTTAACTGTACCCCTAACCAAGTTGTGATTGGTGTATAACTGTCTATGAACTGCAATTAAGTGTGTGCTTTGGGAATTGACATTTGTCTTTATTTATGGGGATACTGGTATTCTGAGCTTGATGGGAAAGCTCACAGAAGAAAGTGCTTTCAGGAGTCAAAAATGACAAGAGGTTGCTTTGGCAACACAAAACCTTTTCTCAAAAATGCTTGTTCTAGATATTCCTGGATTGTCTGTCTGTCATCGTCATTCCATTGGCACAGGGACTGAAGACCCTGATCTCATAAACTGGCTGAGTGTTCAAGGAGCTGATGAGGCCACGATAAACAAGGTAGCAATGATTCTGTTCACTCTCTGACACAGTTGCACTACTGTTTTGTGACCCGATGCAAAAAGATACCAAACTTTATAAATTACTTTAGCACATTTTGAGAGATGAATTTGTTTTCAGAGGATAGGAAAAAGCCATGAATATGAAGGCCTTCATAAAAATACATTATTATTAATCATTCCTGTATCTGATTAGGAATAAGGGAATAAAACGTCTTGGTAAATAGACAGTATTGCTTTGGTTCATAATTTTTCAGTGTCTTTACACATTGCAGCAGTTCCTGCTGATTATACCCTGGATACAGGGTACATGTTCACCCTTAGCTAACTGTGTTGAAGTGAAATCTCCTGAAGTAGATCAGTCTGCTCTGCAGCAAATTATGTAATTTTAGAGGTGTTGAGCATCTCAGAATTTCAGCTGACTTAGGAAAACCTGCATGTAGTTATCACTCCTACAGATCAGATCAAATGTTCAAGTACATAAAATTTAGATGCCACTTCTGAAAAGGTAGGACTTAATCGTTGTTTTGAATTTCCTCATGGGTGAAATGTGGTATTAATTATGCTCTAATGTGTGTTCATTGAAGTCTGTGTCTCTGAGATATCAGTGATAACAATAGAAATGCCAGTTGACAAAAGTTTTGAGTAACTGTAAAAGCATTACACCTTTTAAGTTGTGCCTGGTACGCTGATGTGGAGTATACAGTATAAAAATTAAGTAGTTTCACTGTATTTCTAGAAACAATGTGGATTAATCTGTTACATGTACCACATTTTGGCCCAATTTTAGGTTTCTTCTAAACTTCTATTTTTAAGGGCAGATGGTATATAAAACCTAGAAAGTTAGATTATATTTCTAACAAAATGTTCATTTAAACTTCTTTTTGTAGTTCTTGGCTGAAGACTATACATTAATGGATGTTCTCTGCTATGTTACACGAGATGACCTGAAATGTTTGCGACTGAGGTAACGCTTCACAGTTAAATGAACCGTGCTGAGCAGGAGTGTGTTTTGTTACAGGGGAAAATAACTGATACTAAGCCTCTATTTATTGGATTGTGCAGTATTAATTTAAAATAAGTAACGCTTTCAGTATGTCTTTGTATACTGATGCATTCCTGATAAACAGCTGATACTGTTTAAATTTTAAAATAAGTTTTTCCATTAAAGGAAAGCAAAGGGAAAATTTTAAAGTAAAGCTTTTACCTTACACGTGGAAACACTGGATATCCCATTAGAGCCTTGCTTTTATTTAAAAAGGTAGAGATAGCAAAACTTTCTGTAGTTTATCATCATCATCAAACTTTAGAAATACTACTCATGGACTGCAACTAACAATAGATTTCACCTAATCCTGCCAGCTGTGTAGGTCACTGCAGAACCAAGGTTAAGTAGAAACAATAGAAGTTACCAAACACTCTGTGTGTGCCCAGTCAGTTTAAAAATAACTAACTACATAAAAATTTAAAAAATATGGCAGGTGTTAAGATTTTTTTCATAATTGACATTTTCATAATGTTGGAAGTCTGCTATGGGTTATGCAGGTCCTTTGGACCATAAGACTGAATTCCAGAAAGCAGCCATCTGAAAAGTGGAAAGATTGCCCTTGTACTGTAATCAGAAAAGGACTCTGTTCTCTATTAGAGTATTGCATGTTGAATTTCACCTTTGATCAGCCTTCCCACTGAATTTTATTGGTCAAAAACAGAGCAAGAAAATCAGAAGGCACCTAAATTGGAATGCTTTCAGGCTAGAGAGTATCTTTGTACCTTAGCATCTTTATGATTTTTTTCTTTACAGAGGAGGAATGCTGTGCACGCTTTGGAAGGCCATCACTGACTTTAGAGAGAAACATGCCTGACACTGAAATTTTTCTTCACTTCTCTGCAGAGAGGAAAAGATTTCCTTTCAGCACAGAGCAGGTGTGCTGTCAGAAGGACTGTTGCACTTTAATCCAGTATTTGTTTACCAATGTTAAAAACACTGCAGCTTCTTGACTGCTTTTAATCCTATAATCCATAAGGAATCTGTAAACAACCCGCAACATTATTTACTTCAAATGTTTTTACATGCAAGTTTTTCAAAAATTAAAAAAATAAACACCAAAAAACATTATAAACTCATGGAATATTGTAGGTAAAGTAACTAGATGTTAATTTCATGAAAAACTGATGTAAGATTTCATGTGACTGTACATCACTGGAACAAAACCAAAATGTGACAACAACTTCTCAAGTTTCTTTTCCTTTGTAATATATCTCAATAATCTGTAGTAGGACTTCATAATTTCAATCATAATTAGATATTTTTCTTTTAGTGTGCAAGACATAAAGGTAATTGTTTTTACCTATTGCCCTACATAGTTTAATACTGTTTATTTTTGGTAATTTAAGTTCTATGGTGCATTTGTTTGAGTTGTTTATGTACTACTGAACTGTACCAGTTGAATACGCCTGAACCACAGTAATGTTAGCTTGTTCTAAAGCTATCTCTGACATACACAGTTGAAAATAAAAAGAAACTAAGACTTACTTTTTCCTATATTTTTAGACTTTTAAAATAAAGGTGTAGAACTGGAAAATATTGGAATAAAAGAGGAAAAAATAATACTGAGTATAAAGGGAACCTTTCTGACACATGTTAAAGTTACTGTGATTTAAGTTTGGTAATCATAGGATTGAATATTTTCTCCATTTTCCTGTTCAGTCTAATTCCTGTACTGACAACCTAGGGCCAAACAGAATTCTTCTCTTGGTGGTCTACTTGACTTGAGACATGAATGTCCTGCCTCCATGCACTGTGTATAGTCATTGTGGCCTGTTGTTTTCTTCTGCTTTTGTTTATGCAGTATCTCTTCCCTGCCCATCCACTCTCATTGTCACTCCAGCATTCTAGCACTGGGTATCATTAGATTCTTATGGGGCAGCTGCAAAAAATTCTGTTGTGAGTAAGACTTGCTTGGACAGTAGCTGCTTCTTTCTTCATAAGCCTTGGTAATCAGTGAACATCTTATGCCCTGAATTTTTCAAGTCTAGCAAGTATTTTCAAAGAATATTAAATATTTTTTTCTAAACATAAACATGTCCCAACATGTATATAGTAATTTTTGCTGACTAAAAAAACAATTATGTATAAAAAAATAGGCTAAACAAAGAACAGTAGATTAAATAATTTTAGTTAGATTTTTTTACTCTGAAGATGGTTCCACTGATGTTTGGGCACAGATAGATTCAACTCATTCCAAAAACGTAACTACATTTCAGGAAATTTCAGGAAAAATATAGCTGATGTTTAACAATTTCTACTGCTATTACAGCAGAAAACAGTACAATTTCAAGATAGTGTTAAGCAGAAGGTTTACTTGCAAAACCCAAAGCAACTAAAAAACTCTACCTATGGAAAAGTGATCCTAGGACAAAGAACTCTCCTAATTTGATTTTTATGTGAAACATGATCCTGTATCAGTCCATGACTACAGTTTGAAAACCTTTGATTTCATACAACATGAATAGACCAGAATGTTATTGCATTGCTTTATTTGTGCATTGATACTTTGAAAGCATGCAGCCTGTTTCTATTATCTATGACTCAGGGTGCTCAGTAATGCCAGCTGTGTGTAAAAGAAGGGAGTGTGATAGAGGAATCATATTAATGTTTCTAGGAGACCTAGCCTGGCACCAGCTGGGAATTAATTCTTATAGTTCACTGCTGGCCTCACTAGACCCAAGGTGGCTTTTGCAGAGCTGCTCAGCAGTCAGTTCAGTGTTCTCCACTGTAGGACTGTATCAAGTCTGACGCATGCCTAGGCTGGGCCATGTACGCTTGGGAGATCATGAATTGCTCTGAATGCGGTTCCCTGAACAGCATAGCTTATCTGTCTGTGTACTAGATCTGCGCACAAAAACTTATGTAATATCCCCATTTCAGGCTACTTCATATAGCTTGTGCCAGACACATTACTTTTTATGTTCTTGGACAGAATGTGAAGAAACATTTTGGGACAGAGTGCATCAGATAAGTCAGCCTGGGACTCCGCAGCCTGGCTCCCCGAATACACTGGTGGATGCCTACGTGGACAACAAACGAGGGATTTGAGATTATGTTGTAAGGACACGTTATGTTTTAGTGCAGGATTTTGCCGAGGGCAACCTTTTGATTGTAGGACATACTGTTCCCTTTGCGAGTTTGGATAGCTTCTTGGTCTTTGACTAGTGCTATTGCAATCCATGGCTCAGGTTGACTGAGACAACCTTTGCACCTTTGTTAAGAGAGCCAGGCAGAATGTGGAACTGAAAACTTGACCAAGGCAGGGCTGGTGTTGGAGTCTCTTGCACCCTTCAGCGTAGAGCCCAGCCTGTTCTTGTAGCACGCACACTCTCCTGCCCACAAACCACAGGGCACGTTCATCACCCAAGCCCCCAGCTCCTTCTGTTTTAGAGCACACGTGGCTCCTGGTGTAACAAAACATTCATCCTCCCTTCCCTTGGAAGAAGGCCTCACACCCTGAACTTAGCTGTTTGCGAAAGGAGGATGTTCTGTATGGTGGCAGAAGTTTGCTTTGTCCAGTGTGCCAGACCCAGGGAGCTGCACCTCTCCATCCAATTGCCTGCACACATGCCACATCTGCGTACCCTGAGTTCCCCGATTCATTCACCCTTCATCAACTGTAGTTTTGATGATTGGTACTACCTGCAAGCAGATGCAAAATGAAATTATGTTTTAATCCAGACCTAGAACACTTTTAAGAGAATCACTTTTATATGATTCCCAGAAAGCAACTTAGGGCAAGTTTAGGTGAACTCAAGGGAAAGGCAACAAGATCATGACCTTTGCAGAAAGGTCCAATACATTGACAACTCTTTACAGAACCATTTTTTGGAAGCCAGGCATTGCAGGCAGCTTGGGGTACATACCCAGCTGTTTAAAAGCATGTGCCGTAATAATGAAACTACAGCTGTACAGTTCTTTCCAAAACGATGCGGTGTACCGTCTGGGCTTCTTGCCGCGCCGGTACCTCATGAGCTATGCCAATGCGGCAGGGGCTCCTCTGAGGAAAAAAAATACATCTGGGGAAACACCGGTATGTCGGCTAGACCAGGGCTGCTGAGGGAGCCAGCTGTGCGGGCAGGCCGGTGGCCGCCCGCCCCCGCCCTGCCGCCTGATAACCGCCGCGGAGGGCGGCGGGGTCTTGTGCCCGTGAGGGGAGGCCGTTATCCGCCTGCGGGCGCCGCTCGCGCCGGGCCCGCCCTCACCTGCTCCCGGGCAGATCCTGCCGCCGCCGCCGCCGCAGGGGACGGGACGTGGCGCTCTCACCTGCCCGGGGCTGCGGATCCGTGGGGCGGAGCAGCCGCGCTCGGCGAGGAGGAGACATGGCGGAGGCCGCGGGCAGGAGCAGCGGGTGCCGGCGCCCCACAGGTGAGGCGCTCCGGCGGGTGGGGGGGAGCGGCTCGGCTCGGCGGCTGCGGGCGCTACTGCGCACCCGGCCGGCTGTGAGGAGAGGGAGCGCAGCGGGGCCTGGCGGCGGCCTCCACTCGCAACAGGTGCGGGGCCGCCCCGCGGCTGCCTGTGCCCGCCGGGCTGCGAGGGGGCTTTCCTCCTTTCCCCCAGGCGTCACCCACCGCGAACCGCCGCCTAAATACCCGGCCCGGAGGCAGCCGGAGGGGCGGCCCCACGCAGGGGCGCTGCGGCCCGGCCCGCGCGGCGGGCAGAGCCGTGCTAGTGGGGGTGGCGCGTCCGGCCCCTGCCCAGCCGTGGCGGCGGGACCCCCGCGGAGGGGCGTCGCCGGGTGCGCGCCGTGGTGTCTGGGGCACCGTTGGTTGTTCTGAAACCCCGAGCTCTTCGGGCTCGGTGTGCTGCGGGGCGCCTTCACCGCGACGGGGCTAACGCGGGGGTGCCGAGCCGCACGGGGGAGGCCCGGCCGGCGGAGAAGAGGCCCGCGGGGGCGGCTGCTGGGCTGCGGCGCGGGAGCCGGGGCGTGCGGGGCAGCGGGTTTTGGACGGGACTTGAGGTAGCGGCGAGCTCCTGCAGTTAGGGTGAATACCTGCAATATCCAGCTAACGGGGACACGGTAAGCCCCGGCGAGGGAGAAGGGATATCCCGGTGGGGCTAAGGTAGCTGGTGGCTGCGCCTCTCCGAGCGAGGCCTGGGGCCTTCGCCCCGCAGGAGGGCGGTCTGCAGGAACCCAGGGTTTTGGCTGCGCCTTAAAAGCATGCAAGCGACGGGCTTCTGCAAGCCCATACTTCTTATAGGGAAAGCAGGGAGGTGTCCCTACATCTCCTCTAAGGAGGGATGTACACTGCGAGAGATTTAAAAACGCTTTTATTTTGGTCCTAAGGGCGAGGAGGGTGCAGGGAGGAGATTTTGGCTTACACAAGCGGATCGACTGCTGTATCACTGTTGTAGGCGCAGATGCTGTTTGCTTTTGCAGGCAGTGGAGGGGTTGCCTTTCTGGCGTGTTCACTGGGAGTGCTGCTTGCTGAACTGTGAAGTCTGACAGCAGCTTTCAGTCCTCTTCTTTTTTCCTTTTTTTTCCTTCTTGCACAGTACAATTCCACTAACCCTTTGCCAGTCCCTCACTTGTCTAACATACGTCCAAGCTTATCTCTGAATCTCAGAGTGAGGTCTTTCATCAAAACAACATATGAATAGGCCATATGGCTGTTGGTTAATTAACTGTGTTTCCACAGAATAATATTTTTAATACATATTTTATATAAGGTGGGCATGCAGTCACAAGCAACAACTGTGGGCAGACCCATCCAAATGCTGTCCTTCTTTAACGAAGTTAGAAATATAGTGTATTTGCTCAGAAATCCTTTATGCAAATCACTCCCAGCCATCACGCTAAAGTTCAGCTTCAGAAAGGATGTGCATCTGTTATCCTATGCGTTTCAGAGTTTGCATCCACATTGACTTCACTTCCCACAGGAAGAACTGGCTCTCCATGTATTTTTAAAGCCATGTTAACAAAATCTTTTCAAGTTCCCTACCTTACATTGTTGATGTGATTTTTTTTTTTTTCAAACTGTATTGCCAGTCTTTTTTTAATTGTTTGCCAAAACTGGAGACAAGCTGCCAGGTGATATCTATTTTACATATGTATAGTTTTAAAAGGACTTATGTGTCTAGATTTATTCTGAGTTTGCTTTGTAGTTTCATGTTACTGTGTTGAACTTCTGCTCATTAAGGCATATTTGTAGACAGGAGGTGTATCTGCTTGCATGAGTTGTTGGGTGTTTTGAGTTTAAATTGCTTTGTGCTGTCAAAGTTCATTCAAAACTTCCTCGTGTGTCAAATGTCAGAGTTAAACAACTTCTGTGAAGCTGTTTGTTGTCTGTTGAGGTTTTTTTACGTCTGTGAGTTATCACGGGGGCTGCTTTCCAGGCGTTCACAAACAGGAACACACTCGTAGCATGTCAGGGAGCTGCTCTGCATCTGTTTGGTCTGTCCGTGAGTGAGCAGATGTGTGTGCCCAGGGAGGGCTGCACGGATGGCTTCGGCTATGGTCTGCTCCACAAGTGGAACACCCATGTCTGGATCCGGCTCCTCAGGAAGGTCAACCTCCCATCCTGGTTTGTGAAATTACTTACTGGTTGACTTATTGCTCCTGTTTGAAAAACAAAACAAACCAGCTGAATAGCTCTATGTGTGTTGTGGTTGTGTTTGGTGTTTTGTTTTTGTCCCTGTGGTCCCCCCACCCCCCCGTGGCTAGATATATGGACTTTCAGAGCTGATCCTGGGGAAAGCTTTAACAGCACCATGAGGACTTTGCAGAGAGATGTTACAAGTGGATCCCGTTATTGTTGGGCAGATGGTCTGCTGCACTTAACTAGCTTTCTTCGGGTGAATGGCTTAATTAACAGGGTGAGGGGGTTTTTCTGCCATTCATAAATGCATAGATGGCAAAATGAGTACAGTGCTGAGGGGGTACACTAACTTATATCAGTTAGATTTTTTTAATCAGAGCTACCTGAGCATCTTATAGTGCTAAGAAGTGATTCCCGAGGTGAGAGAGGCCCTCTTGTGGGGAATATCGAACAAAGCAGCTTCTAAGGCACCTCATTGTGTGGCTTCCCACCCATAAACACAGGCATGTCTCTGCCTCGGAGACTTGCCTGCGTGTGCTCTGGGCTGCCTTGGCCAGCTCTGTGCACAGGTAGCAGTCTGCATTGGCGCTGGGAGACTAGAGAGAACAATGTGCTTGGGTTGTTGCAAGCAAACTTTAATGTAATGATTTTGCATGCTCTTCTAGTTACTGTTCTCTTCTGGGTGAGTTTAATATTATTCTGTTCTTTTTGCAGCAAAGCAAGTTTTCACTCTAAATGATGTTAGTGCTAGCTGGCTTGTTAAAGCCAACTCTGAGGTGTTCTCTCTGTAGCAGCTGGTGGGACTTTTCATTTCTCACTTGTTCATCCTGGTGTTTTCTCCGTCTGAGAATAAATCAAGTTTTAGCTTATTGTGTTGTCAATTTTTTTAACCAAAGAGATACATTGTGGGGGAAGACACAGAGGTACTGAAGGAATACAGTAGGTGGCAGCTTAATACGCTGTCCGCTTCCGCACGGCTCCTTCCCAGCTGTGCTACAGTGTTTTGATGGCGAGGATTTGTACGGTGTTTCCACGCACTGGGTTGATCCCTGCCCGGCACAGGCGGATCCCGTTCCCTCCCAGAGGAGCTGCCGGGCGCAGGGCGCTGGTGTTCCCGTGTGGGTGCCAGGAGCCGCCGCGGGGGGGCGCGCGCCTGTCTGTGTGCCCCCTCAGGGCCGCGCGCCGCCGCCAGGCGGGTCCCGCGCGCTTGGGGCGGGCTGCGCCCGGCCAGCGGCCCGGCTCCCCCCCGGCGCGGTGCGCGGCCCCGGTTCCCCGTGCCGCGGGGATGGCTCGGTGCGCTGACCCCGAACTTGAACCTCGAGTGTCAGAGAGCAGGGCGCCGTGAAGGTAACGGCCGTTTGAAGCCAAATGTTGCATTGCCGTGATAGTGTAAGCTTACGAAGGCTAAAGGTGTGGAAGGTGTGTATGTTGTTAGAGTACTCTAATTTCCATCCATAATTACTTAAACGTCAGCCCAATTGCCACTATTTCCTGTCTTTTCATATATAAATTGAGGTTCTATAATTCTTCTGTTGCCCCCCCTCTCTGATTAGAACCTATGCAAACTTTGAAATTCTGTACCAGATCTTACAATTGCTTAGTTGATCCTACATTCATAACTTCCTGAGTCAGTACTGTAGCTCTGAATGCATAGAGATGCTGATTTATCAGTAGCTTGTAGAATGGAAATGACACAAATAAATTAAATTTAAAAGTGTGGATGAGAGGGTTAAAATCCTTATAGAAGCTGTCCCTCAGCTTTAGAAACCTGGTAAAGTACTGTCTCTTGGTATCTTTAATTGGCCAAGTAATGTTTGTGCAAGGACTACACACTGTGGAAAAGTTTGAACAAGCCTTTTTTTATGCATATTGTGTAATGTGAGTCAGGCTGTCTTTTTCTACCCACCTACTCCCAGCACTGCCAGTGTAAAAAAGGGGTTGGTGGGGAAAGACACCGAACAACCAAGCCACAAAAATAAAAAAACCCAGAACCAAACACTGCCACAAAAAACCTTTGGAGTTCATGAAAAAATCAGGCCTGTTAAATAATGCTGAAACAGCTGACTTATGTGCTACTTTCTTTACAGAAAGAGAGCCTCTACTAATCTATATAAAGTAGTATGCATTGTCATTTTACTCGGGCTTCATATTGAAAATGGATATTCTTTCATATATGCTATTTCAAACTGTAAAAATTGTAAATTTGCAGTAATCTGAGATGGCTACCATTTTATTTGTATGATGGCTGGTTTATTACGATCACAGATAAACAAGTTTAATACTTTACAGCTGAAAAACGTTGTGGTAGTAAAGGTAATTAAATATGATCAATGCAATAATTGCCTCAATTATGCAAATACTGTATAATCTTGCAACAATGTATTTTCTTTTCCACTTGAAAAAATGTGGGTAAGTCTAGATCCACAACTCAAGCCACAGCGTGCTGCTAATGTTGTTGTAACACTCTTTGCACAGCCACCCTCTCCAGGAAGGAGATCCTCTGTATGTGACTTCTGTTAAACAGGTATAGTGGCCTGCTAGGAACTGTGGCAGAACAGGCTACATGCATATTATACATGTTTAAGGTGAAAAAGACTATGAGAAGATGGTGTGTTTGTTAAACTGGTTCAGATTTAATTCTGCAGCTGTTCCTGAGTATTGATTCTGGAGTCATGCCATATTTACTTTCATGAAAATAAGTAGAAGGTATATTTATACCCTTTGTGGCTTTAGAGAAGAATTTTGGAAATATGTATCCTAGGAGGTCTGTCAGAATTCAAGGAAAATGACCCTTAGTTGTCTGTTAAGATGACATATGGGGGGTAGACTGCCTCACTATTCAAATGGATGGAGTTAGTAACCCTGACTCCTGTTGACTTTGAGATTCTTCAGAGATGTAAGTGGTGGCATGATTTATGCTCCAGATTGATAGTCGCTGTGAGATTAAATTGGGGGAGGGGAATAAAGTACTGGTGTCTCCAAATATTTCTCATGTCTGTGTCTGATACTCTAATGTGTTCCCCCCTTAAAGTTAATGGAATCCAAAAGTCCAGACTTCTTGATCACCTTCTGAGAAATGTGTTGGGAAGTAAGATGTCAGGAGAGAACTGGTAATTAACACAGCATGAAGTAGTTCACGGGATTCCATTGGATACCGTCAGTAATATAACAACAGAGAAAATTTTCATTTGGTCTTGGCATATTGCCTGTTCTTTGAAGTATGTTCACGTTTCTATGAAAAAGCTTAGTGCCTTTACTTTGAAGTGTGTTCACATTTCTACCAAAAACCTTAGTACTTATGTAAGTAGTCTTAATTTTGAGTGCTTTACAAGTGCTTGGTTCTCTTGACATGTATACAAACTAGGTATTTAAAAAATAAGCTCTTTTTACAGACAGAAGTAGTGGGAATGCTGCCTAGGCTGTTAGTAGGGTAATTAGCATTGATGACTTCTGTCTTCTACTAAATTCCTGTTTCCTATTGCCCTGTGAAGTCCCCATTCCTTGCTGCCTTTCCATATTTAACTGAACATTGGCTGAAGTTACATGATATGTTCTGCGATAGGGCTTGATCCGATATCGTTCTGTTATATATAAATAAAAAGTGTTGGCTAAGTATGATCTGACATGTTTTTATTCATCATAATATGCATTGTGCAATTTTTATAATTAGTCATACTATGCAAATCAATTTAATTAAAAAATGTAACAAGACTTGTTAATGTACATCTTGTGTTTGATTGTTTTATTGGCATGTATGTGTTCAAAGTGTTTGTGGATGATGAGACTCTTGCCTCAATGTTCACGTGTCTTTTGCTCTGATGAGTGAGTTTGAGTCAGAACAGGGCAGGGCTCCCAGCCTTCTTGATTTTCCTATGCATGGGAATGCACATGGGTTCAGTTTTAATTGACAGGAGGGAAAATAGTTAACACTTACCTTCTGTCTAGTCACTTCTGAGGAGCTCTTAACAGCCCTTGGTCCAGTGTGTGGCACTGTGCATGTCAGAGGGACAGCTGAAACTGGGAAGATGTCACCTCCAAGAGAAGCCTTCTGTGCCTGAGCACGTGTAGGGAGGTGTGTTTCCTGGTGGAGCTGCCTCCTGCTCCAGGGTCTTGTAGGCATCGCGGCTGCTGGCTCAGCTGCCTGTCTGTGATTCACCAGGACTGCGGTGGGTAGGGACAAGGTGGGGACTGGAGAAGCAAGCTCCCAGATCATGTGACAGGATTGCCATGGCTGCGCTTAGCACGTACAGCTCTGCAGCTGAAGAATATGTTGTCTTACTGTTTTGATCAAAGTAGTATCTAGAACATGCACAGTCTCTGTAGCACATGTGATGGGACCCTAAACAGATGGGTAAGCTAAAGGAGCCAAAGTAGTCAGAAGAGTTGACAGGAAAATAAAGATCTGGTGTCTGCTTTTTGTTTCCAGACCTAGCTATTTAAAATTTGTCATCTCTTAGGCAGTTATGGATAATAATTCTGAATTCATTTATCGGAAAGGGAGATACTGAGATACAAAACCAGAATAAAGACGTTTGTTCAAACTCCAGGAGAGAAAGGTGAAAAGAGCTGAGCCTGTCTTTCTAAGTTTGCTTTCTGAAGAATCTTAATAATCCACTGCTGCTCCCCTCTGTTTCTCCAGCACATTTTTAAGTGGATGTTTGCTTAGAAAGGCTGAACAGTTCTGCTTTTTCTTGAGTTGAAGCATCTAATTCAATGGATGAATGAAGAATAAGTTCATGAAACTACTGTGGTTTTATGGCCTCTGCTTTTAGAAGTGAGTCGACTCATTGCTTAAAGCTATTCACAGTGCTTCTGTACTCTTGACAGCAGGATTCTTATTAGTCAAAAAGATGAAGGTTTCCCTTCTTATTCTCTAGCATTTTATATTCAATCTTACTGTTTAATGCAAGGGGTCTTTTTTCTTTCCAAGAAGGTAGAAAGAAGAAATTGATGATTATATCAGATGTTTATACACTAAATACTGAAGTTGTTTACAAAATTAATGTACTGCTGTAAAAATAATCTGCCAGTCCTTTATTATCTTTTATATAAAAGCGAGACCTTAGAGATATCTTTGAAGAGAGACTTAGAAACTTCTCTAAAAATGAGATTATTCTCTATCCTTTTTTGACAATAAGAGGTAGAAGGAAGAGAGAATACAAGAGCAGCAGTGGAAAAAATTAGGTGTGCATGATGTTTGAGACTGATTGGCTTAATAGAAGAAGCAAGTATTTTTTTCTGATGTAAGGGCTATTTCTGTTATTTCCAACTTAACTCCACCCCCCACCCCCCACCCCCCAATACCGGGAGGGGGGTATAGGGGGTGTGGAAATTCTGTCTGTCTTTTTAAGGCTATTTTGCTCTGTCCTAGATTTACATGGCATTGAAAAGAAGGTTTCCAGTCTTTTGATGCTGAGTAAATAGCTGTTTTCTCACATGGTGGGAGGGGAGGAGGGGGAAAGCTCTACTTTCTCAGTTCTTTTGGCTTGATTTAAAACCTAGTGAAATAGAAAGTAAATGCAAAGAGATGAGTGTCCTGAAGGAAGTTAGGGAGAAACTGAGTTTGGAGTTTAGTTAGTGTCCATATATTCCAAAATTGTCTTGGGAGGAGTAGGGAGTTGGACTTGATGATCTTATGGGTCCCTTCAAACTGAAGATATTCTATGATCTAGCACTATCTATATTAAAAAAAGCTTTTGACATAGGTGATTAATGTTGAAAATGTCCATACAAAATATGATCATGTGTTTTGATGGGTAGGTACATTGACATTTTTTTTTGTGTACTGTTTTTGCAGAACAGGGTGGGAGCTTTTAACTGTACCTTGATTTTCCTGATCTTTCTTCCCAAGAAAGAAACATTTGGAACTCAGTTCCCAATGGAACCTTATTGTTTAATGCTGCGAAAACATGTCTATAAACACAAAATGCCATATCCTTTCTTGGTGCTACTATATAAGATAGATACCTACCTTGTCCTGAACCTCTCAGTACTGAGAAAATGAAATATAGGCAATCTGGAAAGGAGCATATGTTAAAATAACATATTGACTTGGTCTAATTCTTGATATAAAATGCACTTAAGTTGAGGGGAAGCTTTCCTTTTTTGTTAAAAGGCCTTGAATCAGGAATCGGCATCCAAGAGCAGAACAACAGTAGTGTTTATTTTGCTTTACAAATACTGTAACCCAGACCTGTCTCAAGTTTGTGGGGTTTTTTGGTTGGTGGTGTTTTTGGTTTGTTTTTTTTTTTTTTTTTTTTGGTCCCCTACAAGAAGATTATCTTCCTAGCTGTTAGCAGTTTTGGATAAAACTAAAGAACAGGATAAGAACAGGATTGTGGATACTGCTCTTAAAGCACATGTGGCTTCTCTGTTCAGCTTGTGGTTTTCACAGTCCAAACTTCTCTATTGTTTCAATAGTTGCAGAGTTGCTGAGTAGCTCTTATAACAGTAAAGTCATACGACTATTTTAAAAGACCAAAGTATTTTATAAGAATCAATGAGTTCTTTCCGAAGAAAAAGAATACTGAAGGTTTTATTCCATCTTATGACTGGAGAAACTGAGGCTAGAGGTTATAACTTACCTTAGGCTTCAGAGAGCTTAAGTGTCAGAAAGAAGAGCAGTGGTGAGCAGGCTGCCCTGGCTTCTGAAACTGGCTTGATGCGTCTGTGCCTTGAACTTTGTTTTTTTTTTAATCCCTCTGGCTGGCAGTGGGGAGGAAGAGGAGGTTGAAGGCTGGAATACCACTAGTAGACTAGTGGTCTACTCAATGGATGGTCATATCTGGGTTTCACAATAATGGCAGACAGTAGGTTTTTTGTGTGTGTTAAGACTGAGATCTTATTAGACCTAGAAGTGTTGAGGGGTTGGGGTTTTTTTTGCTTTTTATGTGTGTTGGGGGTTTTTTTTGGTTTTGTTCTTTTTTTTTTTGTGGGGTGGGGATGTTCCCCTGTCAAACCCTGACTTCTTGCTTGCTCTTTGAGTATGGTGTTCTTTTGAAACAGTATTTTAACTGTTCTTATCTTAAGAAAATAGCAGGAGAAAGACATGAAATTCCTATAAAATGTAACTTGATGAACATACAATGGGTGTCTCATGGAGTGGAAGGAAAAATCTGTATATTGTGATTCAGCAATGTCTTATGAGTGCTTCTGTTTGCAGGGCTTTTCATAGGCAATTTACCTATAAATCTCTTTTGCCCCTTTTGCAATGGTGTATGATCTTTAATTCAGTTGGGTTGATTTTCTGTAATGTAACCTGACATGCCCAATGATACAAGACGGCTTTCAGTTAGTGTTACATCAAGTGGGGTTTTTTTGTTGAAAATGTATGCAGTCCTAGTTATCACAGCCTGCCAGCTCTTGTGAAAGATAATTTTTATCTTGTCTTCACAAGGTTTTTCCTTTCTGTTAGCTAACTAACTTGTGTTGAATACTGCCTTTTGTCTTCCCTATCCCCTATGAAAGAGCAAACAAGTCACTTCAGTAAGTTCAGACTGGCAGAGTGCTTCCCAAGGCAGTGCCTGCAGAACATGAACTTATCATGTGCAACTCATTATACACTAAATCACAGTAATGAGCTTCATGTAGTGTTTGGATAGTTTACAGTGACTGAAACAATCCTGTGAATGAAAGAAGGTGGCAAATCTAGAGTTCAGGCATTGAAAGTTATCAGATTACCCGTAGTAGACTGCACGTAGGTGTCATGCTGACTGTTCACTGTTCTGGTGACTGGCTTCAACTTGCTTTTCATTTCATAGGTAGACATATCAAGCCTTAATACCTGATGTTAAAGCAGAAACATCAATTAGCACGTTGTTATAACTATTTACATTTCTCAGATCACAATATAATTATCCTAATAGTCTTTGTTCAAACTGCTGTTTAAGACTGTTGCATATCAGACAATGTATTGTGCAGGTAATTATACCTATAGAATCCAGTGGGTGAAAGTGGGTGTGTTTAAGTGTAGTGGTTTAACTGATAATGAGTTTGAAAGTGTTGTAAAAAGGAAAAAACAAAAATTATCCAGTGCCCTCAAGATACACAGTTGCCCTCATTCCATCTCTTGAGAGAGACTCACCCCATCAGTCAGAGCTCAACTGTGATAGTATTGGTAACACAGTACAACTAATGGTTTGAGGGGAAAAAAAATCACTAACAGGGGCTGTGTAAGCAAATGGTTAACTTTTCCTTTTAAGACTTTAGCAGCCTTGCTACTAAAATTATCCACCACTTTGTTCTTTCAAGGGAACATTGTTTGATCCTAGTTTTCATATAGAAACTCCCACATAGCTGAGACAAGGCTGAAATAAGCAAAGCTTTCCTGCTAGGGATATCTCAGGAATCTGTTTTTCTGCCCTAAACCAATGGATGGAGGGAGAGGATTTGTCAGTACAGTCTGGTTTTAAGCACCATTGGTACCTTTTAATGCATGTTTAATAGTGTTATTAGGAAGGGTTTTTTTACAAAAAACCAAGTACCTAAAGTTATGTNTTAATGATTCTGTGATTCTATCTTCTATTGTAATAGTTGTCTTTTATTTGTAATAGTTTGCAGGGAGCTAGGGTGCCATTTTATTAGGCATTTGGAAACATGTTGTGGGCTGGCATAGTTTTTAACCACAGGGGCCTTGAAATAAAGTCATGCTGCATAAGCCTTATGTGCTGTTGATCCTTTTCCTCTGTCAAATTCACCTCTGCATTAGTCAACAGAAAGAAATATGCACTAACGCCTCAGTTGCTTTTGTGTCATAGCCCAAATCCATCTTCACCAGCCCCTGAAGCATCAAACTTAGTCATTACTACATTTTCTACTCAGAGCAAGTCACTCTTTTGGGTGTAGGGGATCCTGTAAGGACCAAGGCAGGCATTCTCAATCTTGTAGCTGTTCTCCATGACTCCTCAGGTAATAGGGGAATGGAGATGCTGAAACAGTTGTTATACCTGTAAGCTTGAAAGCCCCTTTGGAAGCCCCTCCAGTCAGGTGTATTTTTGTGTGTTAGATACTTCTTACATGTTTTAAAATGCCTATTTAAGTAGTTTAGCAATTAAAGGTGATTGATTGAACAGAATATTTAAAAGAGCAGGAATCCTTCTGTTCTGTTGGCAACAGTCTTGGGCATGTATGAAAAGTATTCATGGTATTAACTACCATGTTCTTTTTGTGGCTATGTGTGTACAGTTATGTAGAATTTGTGGTAGGCATTAAGTGGGTGGGGTTTGAGAAATGGAACTGTTTCTCTTACAGGGCAAAGTAGTAGCGTGTATAAGCCCCGGAAGGCAAATTGCTGAGCTAAAGAACAGCTTGTGTTAGAGCCTTTTTTCGTAGGGTTTTTTTGTTGTTGTTCATGCCCTTTTGTACAAAGCGTCTTGTCATCGTGTATATATCCCCCAGAGAGTCCAAGGTGTAGCCAGGAGGAAATATGTACTGGAGGTGGGCTGTGGGCTTGGTTCAAAACTGGTGCCCTTCTGCAGAATACTTCTGTTTTGGTTGGGTGTTTTGTGCCCATGCTGGAGAAGAAGGAAGAATAGTCCAGCTGAGCCTTCAGGTGGTGCTGTGGCGTTCTCCATCCACTGGGTTCCTGGCTGATGAGCCTGAAGTATGTGAGAACGGAGCTGTCCTGCCAACTGAGTACCATTGTCAGTAAAGAGCATCCCAGGCCACTGTGATACATACCATGTTGACTGTCATAAACTCTGACCCTTCTTCAGTATTGTTACCTGTGTTATTGAGGTGATCATACACATCTGTATAGTCTTGTATTTTCAATATGAGCCACCTGCAGACTTGTCAAGTAATATATGTGCCATTTTGTGGTGGGTGATCTTGTTATATTGAGTTCTTCAAAAAAAAAAAAGCTGGGGAAAAAAATCCTGTAATTTTAACATTATAGGGATGTTCTAGCTTGCAGTTTTTTTCAGTAGCATTTTGAAATGGTGAGCGCAGATTGAATTAGGGAGGTGGAAATGGATGAAGATTAAGGTCTCACAGGTAAAACATCCAGCATGTTGCATAGTGGCGTTTGGAGTGATGAATGATGGAATGTGCAGATTGCAAAACTTGTGAGCAAGTGCTGTGTCATAAATGGCTAAAGAAAGTCCAGAATGCCAGCATATGAAGGAAATCCAGCTAATTAAAATCACACAGGCTGTTTGTATTTTGTTCATTTTGCAAAGTGAATGTTAATCGTTGATGCTGTAAAACTAATGGTGCGGTACAGAATATTCACTCCAAAAGTCCTTTTATTGTCCTATGTTGGCTGTACAAGCTAGAAATCCTGATTTTTGAGTTTTCACACATGGAAAATAATGTTCCAACACCTGCCTGTAATTGTGGGTGTTTGCATTCCTAATGCAAAAGGTATGCACTGCATAGGAAGGTGATTAAGTTAAGGGTGGGGGCCAGGGGGGACACCCAACACATGCATATATGGAAGAAGACTCATCCTGATTGTTTTAGTTTACATTAGGCTAAAATTTCTAAACATGAATAAACAGAGCAGCTGGCAAAATGCAGGTTCATGCCTGGAGCCTTCCAGGCTTCTTTTCACTCAGTGCTCATCTGCTTGTGCAAGCACAGCTTCATCCTCCCGCCGCCCTGTAAGGAGGAAGGAGCAGCCCCTGCTGCCGAGGTGCTTCCAGCTCTCCGCAAGCGTGTGGGAGACAGCGTTCCCGAGGCCAGCTTGCTGCAGCTGAGGAGACAACACTCACAGACCCCCTTTGATTAGGATGTGTCAGTGTTGTCAGGGCAACTGTTAACAGCGGCGTATCATATTTTCTCCTCTTGTGTTGCATACTGAATATTTTAGTGTGCCGTAGCTGGAAGAGGGTTGCAGGAAAAAAGGTGCTGCAGCAAGGAACCCAGAGCTGTGGGCTGGGACCTGATTGAACAGGTTAAGACAGGGACAAGCAGCATCCAAACCAATGTGCCTTTAATTAGGGCTTTTCTTGAAGGTGGGGAAAGACTGCAAGCCTTTTGCTGCCGAGTGGATGTTGGTATTTGTCAGCTGTTTGCATACTGCTTATCCATAGGGGATCTATTACAAGTGCTCAAATGAACAGGCAGTGTTGCAGCTAGCTGCTGAACAGGGACTGCAGTTTCTTACTTTTTTTAAATAAGCAAGAGGCAACAGCAACATGCTTGGTTCAAGTACTGCCCTCCGACAAGAGAGATTGAAAAAGACAAGTGCCAGGCCAAATCCCCTGGGTTTATTCACCATTAACGAAGAGGATGAGCAGCAAAAGAATGGGAATTCCAGAAGACTGAAAGGTATGTTGCGGTTCTGCAGCGTGATCAGGGCTGTGTGTGGAATACACTGCACAGCAGGCACAATGTTTTATTAGCTCTTCTGTGTGCTATGGAGAGTCTGTAACTGACTGGTGCAGTTTGGCAATGCGTATTGTCACCCACAGATGCACACTGTGCATGATAGGTGTCTGTACCTAAATCCCCTGGATTGTTATGCAATCATCTGCTTGGGATATGAAGAAAAATACTTTTTAGTTATTAACAGCATTTTTTCCGGTAGGGATAAGGGTCCTGCATCAGAAATACATCAGTGAATTTCTGTATGTGTTATTTGATTTCTGTGCACAGTTTGGATAAATACCTGTAAAAAAGGTGATTGTAGGCTTGGAGAATTGGGAATGCAGCCTGTTATAGAAGACAGCTTTGCCAAAGACAATGTAAAATTAGCTATACTTCCATTCTTGTGCATAAGGGGCAGCATGTCTTTGGCAGAGTATAGAAAAATACACGTTGTTCAAATATGCTGACTTTGATAAGTCTGACAAAAAGAACCTCAAACAAATTGTAACTGCTAAAGAAAAATACTTATGATGCTTAATGTTAGGTGAGCGGTGGTTGTAGCGGGATGCTGATAGCTGTTGATTTAGAACAGAGGTCTGTCAAGTCTGTGTAGTCACTGTCTATCTTGTATCATGTAATTAATGTTTTCCACATGGATCCTAGTGTTTAAATTCTGTTGGTCTGGCAGGGATCCTGCACCTTACTATTGTGACTGGAATTTTAAGTTTGATCATTAGAATTTTTATTCTTTTTTGTGATCAAGTGATTCCATTTATATGAGCTCTCCTTTTTGTGGTCTTATTTGGGGGGGGAAAACTACCAGATTTTTTTGTTTACAGAACAAATGTTAGTTTGTAGCCTCAAGACAGTGTTTCAAATTTCAGCTGTTACCATTCTACCGTGTAATAGGAGAGGCTAGCAAGCATTTAAATAGCAAATTTATACTATGTATATTTATTAGAGCTGAATCATTTACAGCTAACTGGTTGTTTTCTTTTTCTTGAAGGAAAAGGGTGGCTTGGTAGCTGCTAGAAACAAATTCAGAACTCAGGATTTTTTTGAGTTTGCAGCTTGTACTTTTTTTTGCTCCTCAAAATAGTAAAGAACCTGACAAATTTGAGTATTGTGATAAAATATATATTGCTAGTTGCTGTTAACATGCCTAATGTGTTGGGGTTTTGTGTACATAGTTACTTGCTCTTCTGAATATTTGCATCTGCCCATATAACATGGGGATACAAACTCTATTGTGAGGTTATAGAGTTTTTAATGTTTTAAGAAGCATATTACTTTTCTTTATCACCCACTGGATGACTTCGAGTCAACAGTCCACAAAGCTAAGAATCAATAATTTTCCTGGTTTTGTTCACTGGCACTGATAGTTTCCCAGAGTAAAAGTTCTTGTTGACTTGGTTAGTGTTTTCTACTTGCAGCAGTTATACAGATGTGCTTATCCTTTGCCTATCTTGTTATAACTGAGGTTCCATTTTCGATTAGTCGTCCTTTCTCTAGTTGCGGTGAAATGTCAGTAGACAAATGTGCACAGGAGCACAGACAGCAAACTAACAAGTGTATGTGGTTTTAATATAAAGATTTGGTGGCTTACCTTCAATGCTGCTAGTGAGAAATAGCATAGGAGGCTGTACAAAATATTTTGGAAGCATACTCCTTTGTTTTTCTTTTACTAAATACTTTAAATGGCTCATAGTGTCTCTGGAACACTATTTGCGTGCTGATGGATGTAGTTATTTACCCTTCTGTACATTTGAATCTGTTATCAGTGGTTAGGTGGGTTAGAGCTGGAATGCCTGGTCATGGGGAGTGCACGTTTTCAGGGTGGTGTTCTCCCTTCCCTACCTCGTCCCAAGCAAGGTCACTCCAGCGCAGCTCTGAGCAGAAACATTAGATGTGTGATGGACCCACGTGAGGCTTTCTTGAGTCTTTAGAGTCTGTTGTTCTGTTGCTACTTTATAGTGTTTGCTTTGTCTTAGTTCTTTACTTCTCCTGTTTGCTCAGCAAGCATCTGCAGGTGCTGAGATTTTTCTTCCCCCCTCCCAGCACATACTATGTCAGTGTCATATTTGTGGGAGTTTGGCTACATGTTGTCTTCATCTGCAGTTTCTATAATCATGCTGAACCTGTCTTTGTACAGCAGTTCAAAACCCAAGAAGTCTTTAATGGATGTGATACTCCAAAGGAATAAAGCAGCTTGTTCCTTCATTAAGGGTATTTGAATGTATCACAAGTTTTAAAATAGTTGTCATTTTGGTAGTTCAGGTCTTCTCAGAATACTAAGGCTTGATTAGAGTTTGTATGAGAATTGTTGTTGTCATCTGGGAAAAAATATTTATGTGGATCATGAAGTGGCTAACATTGTGAGATTTTTCTGTAACTTGATTTTGATATCAGCCTTTTTTTTTCTTGTCTTTGGCTGTCTGTATTGTTTATATTTATAAATAAATAATGAACTGAAAATGTTTGTCAAGGATTTTTTTTTAATCTGGCAGTGATCTTTGTAGCCATGTGCTCCTGATACATTTCGTATCAAAGGAAAGGAAGTATTCATTGCTTTTTCACCAAATATTTTCACTTCTTTTTCTCCTGTCCACCCCTCACCCCCCCCCCCCCCCCACAGCCAAATGCATGTTTTAGGAGGATGCAAAGAGGCAGCAATTGACTTCTGGTTTCTGAATAAAGTTGCTACTTGCCTCTGTATATCAATTAGCTAACTGGTAGTTAGAAAGGTAAAAGAGTTTTGTTGTTCTGTCCATGCCTGAAAATCTTCTACAAGCCTGAAAGTGAATTTCATATGAGCCTATGTCTGTTAAGACATTTTTAATACCCTATTAGATTTGACAGGATTGCTGGCTGAAATTGTTAGTCACAATTGGGTGGGTGTATGTGAGGGGTTGGAGGTATTCCCTTGCTATTTTTTAGTAGGGAACTAATCGTTCTTCTGCTAAATATGTTCCTTGGAAGTCCTAAAAGTTGTCGGTTGTTTTCACAGATATGCTTGTATCAGGAAATGAGTCTCATCTCATAGACATTCATATGGGTTTGTCCCTTGGTTTGGGTTTGGTGTTTTTCCATTTGTTCTCATGGATTTGATAGTTTCCTTTAGCTTGGTGGCGGGAGTGGGTTTTGGTTTTTGGTTTGGGGAAGTTTTGCTCAAATTTTATTGCTTTCCTTTGTCATTTTACCAAAATACTAGTTCAACTAAGCAAGCTTTAGTAAGATGCTTGAAATTAGTGAGCTCGAGTGCATAAATGACTGGAGATCTAGAAAATTACAATTTAGGATATGCAAATGTAATGTCTCAGCCTGGGTCTATTAAGAGGTGTTTTTATCAGAGTGTTAATGGAGGTAAAATTCATGTCTTGTTTGTAAGCTAGGAGCAGTGAGTATTGGCACAGGTATCCAAGCTGTGTGGTACTTACACAGACTTGTGACTATTCGGAAGAGTTCCAGGTAAGAAATCCTGGCTACTGTTTGTTGGTTGAAGACTGAATGTGAATTGACGATGAACTTCCTACTAGGATCATCATCTACCTAAAACCAATCCTGCAGGCATATCTGGTTTTGTTCTGTTAAGCAGCCTTGGAAATCAGTTCACAGCAAAGTAATACACTAGTGTTTCCAAAGGGACCTTTTTGACAGCTTAACATTAGCACTTGCATTTTCAATTGTTAGAGCTATGCTTCTGCATGCAGTATTGGCATTTAGAGCACACTTTTCACTCAGTATTATTTATTTCATAAACACTTTCCTGAAAGATCTGGATATATGGCTGCAAAAGCCTCACTTTTGCAGCCATCCTAAGTCTCCATATAAAGCAATGTGCTCTTTTAAATCTATTTCCCTTTCAAAACTTAGGACATAGTCATGCATGAAATATATGCCATATGTTTTATTTAGGCTACGTATTTACATCCCAAGTGTGCTACTGTGGCAGGGACTGTGTTGTAAGCTCTTTGGACGAGGCTTGCATTTCTGTTACGTGTCTGTATAGCACCCACTACTGCAGGGTCTTGAGGTCCAGCTGTTGTGTAGTAGAACACTGCAAATAAAAATTACTTTTAATAAAAGTAAAAAAGGCAATTCACAGCCTCTATTCTCCTCTCCCTTTATAACATACAAGAATTTTTTACATAGTGCACTCTTCAAATAAAATTTGTACAGGTTTACAGAAGTTATTTTGCACTTGAATTGTTTTTGGGTTTAGTCACCAGATTTCCAGCAGTTCTGCAAGTATATCCACAAAGAAACCAGACAAAACAGGCACAGAACCAAACACTTAACAGCTTCAATGTTCCCTTAAAGCTTGTGTTGTAAAACAAATATTGTTTCTGTGACTGAAGTTAGTTTGTGAATGTGGTTCTCTATGTAAATAACAAGGATATGTCCAGGTAGATTAGTGTTTAAAGGAATCCTTCCTCTGTGTGTGAACTTTGGCCTCGGCCATTCTTTGAATTCAGGCACAAGCAATTCAATTCACCTTAGTATTTCCCTCCTCTGCCCTGTTGATTTTGTGCACCTTGGATGGAATCTTAACTCTTACTCAATTTTATGAATTTTTTAAGTGATGCCTCCTCTCCTTCCTCTTGAGGGGGGGGAACACCTTCTCAGACTATTGGTAATGTTGTGTTTCGAAAATTATCATTTGAAGAGCATAGAAAAGTAATGCTCATGTTTCTGGATTATAAATTTCAATTATTAATCTCACGGGGTAGCTATTTCAGTTATTTATGATGAATGAAAAGGCTAACAATGGAATTCTTCACCTGCCTGCTTATTTAAAACTGATCAAGGGAGTATACCTCTGATCTGCTGAGTGAGTGCTGCTGCTCATACAAGGCTAGACATCTGTGCTTTAGGTCTCTGAACAGTAACACTGATTCTTTGTCATCTTGAAAACAAGCAAGAGAAGGGCTTTTTCCAGTCCTTTGGTGCATGGCAGTGATGTCTGTGATTACCAGCAGATTTTGCTGCTGCTGTGTGGAGGGTAATGTTTTTGTGTAATGCTTATTTCGGATGTAAGCGTTGCTCCTCCGGAGAGATGAAGAAAATTTCTTTTAAACATGACTGTTTATGTGCTTAGTCTCAGTGTTCTGCATGTATTGGGGAAATACATATTTCTTGTTAAACTCAGATTGGCTAACTTTTAATTCAGTTGTTACTTTGTTGCTGTGTGTCTATACCCAAACACAAACTTAAGATACCTGAAAGAAGAGGAAATTTGGCATCTTCAAGGGCATTAAAATGATAGCCCTGGAAACTGAAACTGTATACCTACAAAACAGGTACTGCATGGGGTGTGGAAGTGTAATCTTATCCCACGCTGCAGAGTCTGTGCCTCAGGCTGGATCCAGAATGACAGCTTTGTCTCTGGCTTCCACCACACTTTAAACCAGCAAAACTGCCTGGGATGGTGGTTCTCTCAGCGGGGCCTCTTAACACTAGTCAGTAGGCTGATGTCCAGGTAGGTTTGGGCAGAACAGTGAGCAGCTGTTAAAGGCTGGTGAACTGGCTCACCAAAATCAAGCATTGGAGGTTTCCGTGACAGTTGGTAGCCTTATCTTGTGCATCTGCATTTGAGACAAAGTTAGGGGAAAGAGTGGGTGGAAGGAAGGAAAGGTACCAATTCTCGTTACAATGCTGGTTGTGTAAAGGGGCAGGGCTGAGAACCTGGATAGTGTGGTTTGTCATCCTGCACCTTCCAGTGAGTTCTGCTAATGTTCATCTACACTTCTTCTTTTTTTCTGCTAGCCAAGGCCAGAAGAAGAGGGGTCCAAAAATATCTGTGATTTTTCTGGACATTTATTTAAAAACAACTCTCAAAATATCTGGGAGGTATATTCTTAAAAAAACCCCTATATTCATTACCTAATTCGCAGCTGTTTGGGGTGCAGAAGGATGTTGCTTTTTTTCAGAAAGCTGCTACAAAGCTGTTGTCTGTGTTGGATTTCACTGTTCATAGCTGTAGGTGCTGGGTAGCATGAAACAACTTATTTGTAATAAAGACAAAGAGATCCTAACATGAAGTAATTTATTTGCAATAAAGCAAAGAGACCATGCTGGAAGTCTCAGGGATAGCAGGGAATAGGTCTGCAGACCAGTGGAGCAAATCTGGTTTGTTCAGTCCTTCTGGCTTTCAGAGTTAAAGTCCCAGGTTTGAGGACTTGGCTTGTAACAGTCTGTTCATCAAAGTGTGTGCTGGGATTACTGAGAGTTTATCTATGCTGGGTAAGAATCATGTTACACTTTTAGCTCAGCTCTGTAAGAAGAGGCTTCCACTGCTGGTTCTGGAGGACTGTGGTCATATATTTAGTCAACTGTTTGTGGGGGGGAACAGCCTGTGATCTTTTCACGTGCTCAGGGAGCATACTTGACGTTGAGTATGTGGATGGCAAAAGTCCAAAAAGTACAAAAAGTCTTTTAAAGTTTAAGATATTTGTTAAAAAGAATTCAGGTTAACTTGGCATGTGAACTGAGAATAATCCTAATTAGGGAAAAGATTGAATTTTGCGAAGTAAGTCTTGTAAGCAAACAGGGTTATTTCAACCAAGATATAAGTGATAACATAGTATTAAAGATTGGAGTTCAATTTAATTTAGGCAATTCTCAAGAAAGCTTTATATAATAAGAAACGCCACTCATGAAAGATTGATAGCAAGCAGTGGAGTTCCTTCCTTATACACTGTTACCACTGTAAAAGTAGTGGCTTTAAAAACCTTGAATTGGAAATAGGATTCCAACTGTGGGGAAAATACATGTAAAAAGAATGTAGGCTTATGGTAATTTCTTATGGGAGAGAGAAAAACCTGGAAAGTGATAGATCTGTCCAAGGATCTTGAAGTTCTCTGAGGTCTTGTCGCATTCTTCTTTTTTTCCTGAAAATATGTGAATAATACTCTTTCAAGGAGTTTATACAGAAACATGCTATTGAAATAAGATGACAGCAAGAAGAAGTGGACCTCTATGCCCTATCTTTACTGCATTATGCATGCCTGGGTAGTACCATGTTTTTATTTTGCAGTGGAAAAATGAGGCAATAGCTAAGCACATATTTTTAAAAGAAATATGTTGCAGTTAGATCCCCTGATGTTTTTGTGGTTGTGGTGTTGTCAAGAGTCTTGGCATTCTTGCTCCTGTTTGCAGCTTGCTCATAAACTGCTGTATCCATTCACTCCTTCAAGGTTGCCTTTGTATCCAGGTATGTAGAAGTCTGGCTTTATTTTTAAGAGAAAACCTCTTGCTTGTCGAATCGAACTCCAGAGAAATCAATGAGCTCTGGCCTAGTGCTGCTTCCGTCCACGAGCAAGTGATGATGGAACTCCATTCATTACTGGATCAGTGGGAATACATAATTTTTATTCCTACACAAACTCACACATATGTACATTCTTTGCTTACTCAGCTACTCACAGAGTACTTTTTGTGCCTCCCCCTCACCCCTGCTTCTTTAAATTCAATCTGTACTTTACAACCGGAGAACTTGTTTTTCTGGTATTTGAGAATTAAGAGTTCTAAATGAAAGCATCTCAAGAGTTTTGTATTATTATCAGAAGCCTCTTCAGTAGTGATTTGTGTTTTTTAAGCCATATTAAGGAATTATTTAACCCAATCTACCCAACCTCAGGCCGTAACAGTAATGTGCCAGGAGAACAAATGCCACAATGATTGATGCAGTTTGCTCTATTTAATGAACTACCGTCACTCACTGAAGGTGCATCTTAGTGCACTGTTTTTGCAGCCAAGCACTACTTGAAACTCATACATATGAGTTTCACCTGCATTGAGTTGAAGCATGGTATGAGTAGATGCTGATGTCTGTGGGTCAGATCTGTATAATGAAGGTGAGAGGCTATGGGCAATGTTGAATAAGCAAATAAAAATGCAGATGAAACATCACAAATGAAATTAAAGAGTACTCAAACTTGGACTTTCACTTCTTGTTGCTTGAGGCAAAGTATTTTTCTCTTTTAGAGGAGTGGAATCATGTTTACCAAATTCTACACAAAACTCCCATCTCATTGATTTATAGCTTTGTCTATGACAGCCACTGAATATCCAAATTGTCCCAAACCCCATCTTAGTGATCTGTATGTATAGATGTAGTGTAACTGCTTAGTCAAGCTCAAGGTAGGAATGATGAGGGATAGCATGCAGATTGTTTAAATTTTCTTTTTATACTAGCAGTTTCAGAGGAGAAGCATTTGAATGTTAGCTTCACTTTCTCCTTCAAATGATTGATGTGCTGATAATGGCTAGAGTAAACAAAGTTCCAGTAGGGGGGTCACTGCAGCCTAACCTGGGTGCAGGTTTCTCCAGAAAGTAGAATTTGTATCCCTTTACTAGAGGGCAAGACAAGGGGTTTGGGGCAGGCTATGCTAGTGGAAAGCTGAACTGCTGTGTCAGTACTGACACAGACCTGTAGCTGCTCTGTGTGTGTTTGTGCTGGGGAACTGTTGAGTTGTTTTGAACTGGAAATAAATACCTTCTGTAGCAGAGATTCCAAATCATAGAAATCTTCCAGTTGATGTCCTTCACTTAGGAATAAAAATTTAGTTAGCCGAAGCACTCTTCCTTTTCTGGTACTAGAGTCTATTACAGCTGGCTTCAGGGAAGGCAGGAGTTTCCTGGTAGAAGTCATAGTTGTGGATTTACAATTGGTCCTTAATCTCAGTAAGTGGTTTTCAGAAGCACGTGTTGGAAGCCAGATTTACAATCAACTTGGAAGAGGAGGCAAAAAGGCAATTTGCTTCAGATTTGAGAGTTACGCAAAAACCTCAAAAACCTAGGAGATATACTCAAGGTACTGGAAGTCCCAGAAGGGACTCGATGTACTTACAGAGTGAATTTGTAGTTTGATTGCTGGCCACCTACTCTTCAGTCTTTATTTCTCTTGTTTTAATACTGCTACAGTCTGAACCTCCAGTCGTGCCTACTAATTGGCCTAGTCCTTCACATGGAGATTGATTTCCCACACCGCCTCAGTCAACTTCTTTCTGGGTCTTCCTCTTGCATCTGAGGCAGACATAGGAACAACTGTCCTTCCACAATCTGGCATGCCAGGTACAACTGCTCTCAGATCTCTTCTGTGATCTGCTGACTTTTTGTTTAGCATGGGAGGGTTGTGCGATGAGGCTGGTGCCACTACACACCCCTGCAGTCAGAAAGTACTCTGGCTGGTGGAGTTTTGTCTTCCGAAGAGACTTGCTGCAGCCTAGTGCCAGAGCCACTTCCTATTGCATGGTATGCTGTGCTAGAAATGTGCTCTCTTTCCTTATCGGGAACAGGGATGCCTTCTGAAGGATCTGAGGATAGTGGATGACGCAGAAAACATTAAGAATTTTTATTGTCTGTGTGCTATGAGACAATGAGGAAAAGGAGTGAAGAAGTAACATATGCTTTCAAAAACAACATTTCTGCAGGATGCCTGCATTCTAACTTAATTAATGGGAATATGATCCTAGTGCTGATGTCTTGGGCAGAGACAATCTGACTAGTTGAAAGTCCAGTGAAAGATCCTGGACCTAAAATCTCATAATGTCGTAAAACATAGAATCTTAGAATCATAGAATCGTTTAGGTTGAGAAGGACCTTTAAGATCAAGTCCAACCATTAACCTAGCACTGCCAAGTCCACCACTAAACCATGTCCCTAAACAACACATATACATGTCTTTAAATACTTCCAGGGATGGTGACTCAACCGTTTCCCTGGGCAGCCTGTCCCAATGCTTGACAACCCTTTCAGTGAAGAAATTTTTCCTAATACCCAGTCTAAACCTCCCCTGGTCCAACTTGAGGCCATTTCCTCTTGTCCTATTGCTAGTTACTTGGGAGAAGAGACCAACACCCACCTCGCTACAACCTCCTTTCAGGTAGTTGTAGAGCGTGATGAGGTCTCCCCTCAGCCTCCTCTTCTCCAGACTAAACAACCCCAGTTCCCTCAGCCGCTCCTCATAAGACTTGTGCTCCAGGCCCTTCACCAGCTTCGTTGCCCTTCTCTGGACACGCTCCAGCACCTCAATGTCCTTCTTGTAGTGAGGGGCCCAAAACTGAACACAGTACTCAAGGTGCGGCCTCACCAGCGCCGAGTACAGGGGCACGATCACCTCCCTGCTCCTGCTGGCCACACTATTTCTGATACAGGCCAGGATGCCGTTGGCCTTCTTGGCCACCTGGGCACACTGCCGGCTCATGTTCAGCCGGCTGTCAACCAGCACCCCCAGGTCCTTTTCCTCTGGGCAGCTTTCCAGCCACTCTTCCCCAAGCCTGTAGCGTTGCCTGGGGTTGTTGTGGCCGAAGTGCAGGACCCGGCACTTGGCCTTGTTGAACCTCATGCAGTTGGCCTCAGCCCATTGATCCAGCCTGTCCAGGTCCCTCTGCAGAGCCTTCCTGCCCTCCAGCAGATCAACACTCCCGCCCAGCTTGGTGTTATCTGCAAACTTACTGAGGGAGCACGTGATCCTGTCATCCAGATCATTGATAGAGCTATTAAACAGAACTGGCCCCAATACTGAGCCCTGGGGAACACCACTTGTGACCAGATGCCAACTGGACTTAACTCCATTCACCACAACTCTCTGGGCCCAGCCATCCAGCCAGTTTTTTACCCAGTGAAGAGTACACCTGTCCAAGCCATGAGCAGCCAGTTTCTCCAGGAGAATGCTGTGGGAAACTGTGTCAATGGCTTTACTAAAGTCTAAGTAGACCATATCCACAACCTTTCCCTCATCCACTAAGCAGGTCACCTTGTCATAGAAGCAGATCAGGTTAGTCAAGCAGGACCTGCCTTTCATAAACCCATGCTGGCTGGGCCTGATCACCTGGTTGTCCTGTACGTGCCGCGTGATGGCACTCAAGATGATCTGCTCCACAACCTTCCCCAGCACCAAGGTCAGACTTACCGGCTTGTAGTTCCCCAGATCCTCCTTCTGGCCCTTCTTGTAGATGGGCGTCATGTTTGCTAACCTCCAGTCAACTGGGACCTCCCTGGTTAGCCAGGACTGCTAATACATGAGCATTTCTGCCAGCTCCCTCAGTACCGTTGGGTGGATCCCATCAGGCCTCATAGACTTGTGTGTGTCTAAGTGGTGTAGCAGGTCGCTAACCATTTCCCCTTGGATTATGGGGGCTTCATTCTTCTCCCCGTGCCTGTCTTCCAGCTCAGGGCGCTGGGTACCCAGAGAACAACTGGTCTTAGTATTAAAGACTGAGGCAAAGTCTTAACATACTGTTAAGTGTGCTGAAGAGGCTTGGTTTTTCCATTCTTGAATTCCAGATCTTTTTTCAGCTTCATTTTAAACTCCTGCACAGGCAAGGTTTATTGTAGAAGTGCTGACAGAACTTGATTCACGCTGTTGTATCTTAGTATACAAAGCTATCTTGTTTCTCAATTCTTCTTCAGAGAGCTTTTCAGAAAGCTGTTTTGGAAATGCAGGTTTATCCAGTTACCCGCCCTTGACATGAGAAGTCATCCATTTACACAGCCAATTCTAGCTTTGTTTTTTTCCTTTTTCAAAGTCAGTTTTCTCATTGCCTGCATGTTGACTAACGCACTGATGAAAATTACAATACTAAATTTTGGCTTGTGTGCTGAGACACCAGGAATGACATCAAATGCGTCTGAACTGTTTTTGAAGAGAGACGTGTGATGTCAGTGGAGTTTGCTTTTGTTTATACTTCTGAGTGCAGCAGTGGCAGTGTGATGGGAAACAAACTGCTGAACCTTCTTGTCTGTCATTCCTTCTTAATTGCAACAGCTATTTCATTGAGGAATGTGCACCCCATCTTGGACATGCAGTCCACACAAACTCTGGACAATGCTACTTTAACATTTTGTGTGCATACCCTTTCACTAGAAAAATGAAAACATTTACCTCATTCTCTTATGCCCTACAGCAAAGGAAGAAAAAGTAGTTTGTGTTTTAACAAAAAAAAAAAAACACACACAAAAAAACCCCCCAACAAAACAAAAAAACTTGTACCAAACCTTCTCCAGCCATCTAGCTATGCTAAATGGCTGTGTTTAGTTGCAGTCTGAACTGCAAAATAAGAGGGTAAAGGGGTAAAGAAAAAGCAGATGGTAGTTGCCATCTGTAAACGAGAAAAGGACAGCAACAACCAGCTGTTGAGCGAGGTATTGGCAATAAAATCGGGCTGCAGACCAAGCAGCTTGTGCTTGTCGTTGTGCCTGGGTTATCAGCATTTTGGTATGTTCTTACACTTTCAGTCTCTCTCTTCTGAAATATTCCATAATGTATGTATTTACTTTTGTGCTAGGATTTATTCACCAGGTTATTCTCAAGTTTAAGAAACACAACTGTCAACTAGTTTGCGTTCAGGGAGTTTTTGTGAGCCTCGCTGTCCCTGTGAGTTACCTGGATTGCTGCTATAAACCACATCTTAGATGCTCAGTGTCACTGAAGATTGTATGCAGAGTAGCTTGGCTTTTCACTGCAATATGTTTAACAAATCTTTCTAGTCAAAAACTGATGCAGAACATAGGAAAGCAATATAGTGAAGACTGTGATGCTCACACCATGGTGGTGCTTACAGATGCCTCCTTTTTCTGTTAGACTTTTGTTTAATCACCATCCTTACAGATTTCAATTTTTTTGTGGCATCTGCATGATGAGCGACATTCCAAGGCTGAAATATTTAAGGTGACAGTATGATGGTTTGATTTTTCCTCTCTTTAGAAATGAAGACAGCATCTCCATGATTACCATGTGTTGGGAGTTCTGAATAGGCTTCTGACCCCAAGGTTTTCAGAGGTGATGTATGCTCATCTTAGCTCTGCAAACAGGCCCTGCTATTGCCTGGCTGTAAAAAGGAGTTCAGTGTGCCTTACTGCTACTAGCAGTTCCCTTTAACACTCAGTGAAGATATAGCTTAAATTTTGGCAAAGTGGTGTTCTTTGGTCTTTCTCTTCATACTCCAGGCTTTGATTATGGAGTTTTCTTCAAGTTGTCCTGTCTTTTCAAAAGATCTAGATAATTGCCAGTGGCAAGCTTTTATCACTAATCTAGTCCCAGATGGTGAGGCTGTAACTTTTTGCTATAAATCAAGGCAAGAAGGTTCTGCTGACGAAATGTGGAAGTCTGCAGGCTGTTTTTTAGTGGAGATCTCTGACAGAGATACTTCAGGATGTCTTTGACCTCTTTTGTTTGTGTGTGGTTTTTTTTTTAAGTAGGGGGAACAACAATATGACCTTGTAAACTTGACCTGGTAGGTTACTAAAAGCTTTAAGAAGGAGGTCTGTGTTAGTGGGAGAGGTTACCCTCACTTATTTGTAACCGTTCACTTCTGCTTGCTCTTGTTGTGTCTCTTAGGAGTGTGGTCTGACACATTGCAACCAGCAGTCATATAAGCAGATGCCTGCTCTTGAAACCATGTAAGCTAACGTAGCTTTAAAAAGAAACAAGCTAGGGAGCAGCCTGGTGAGAAGGTTTACTGTTGTATATGTGATGTTGGTAACATCTGTTCTATTAGTCCTTAAAGAGAGCCAAGATATTTCTTATAATGATGCTGTAGAATAGTTAAGTGGGTTGGTAGAGTTACTGCATACTGATAAAGGGGATGTTCTGTGGAGTAAGCAGGATCCAACAGCTGTAATTCAAAGTAGGATTTTGAATTTTTCTCCTTGGTTACAAAACCTTTTGTAATGTGTGTCTGTGTGGGGGTCCATTTACTTACTTTTGAAAGCCTTTGCTCTTCCCCATTCTCAAGTTTTCTGCCACAGAATATCCAACCTGACCTGCTCACTTGGGACTAAAATAGTGTGAAAGTACACAGAGATAGGAGGCTGGGAGTGAGTGAGAGCCACAAAAGTCAAGAGAAGACATGACAATGTAAATACAGAGGCATGTTCTTCACTCGAAGGCTTGTTTTATATTTTTAAACCAACTGTCTTCTGAGATTGGTTATTGGAAAACCAGTTATTGATTAATAGTCCTTCTGAGACCTGTGTTGCAAAGACTGCCTTTTCACATGAAAATTCTTCTGACTTAAAGAATAACTAGTGATAAATATCATGTCTAGTAACATTTACAGGAACAATATCTCTTTCCCTCTCTAGGGAGGGGAAACTTGGTTTTGCAGGACATCCTGACAATAGTGATTATAATAAGAGCTTTCCCCTCTGACTCAAATATTTCAGGCTATGTAGGGATTATTGAATATTACTCTGTAGAAAAACAGCCAGCCAGTGAGGCTCTAATTACTTGTGACTGGGCAACAGTGCACCTACTTTCCATTTTCTGCACAGTGTTTTCTCCCTTTTTCTTGTTGCAACTTCTTTGACCTTGTTCTTGAACATTCTTTAGATTAAAACAACATTAATTATATACACCAAAAGGGTTCCATATGTAGTATAACATATATATGTTTATGATATATATATTACAAAATTCTTTTTTATAGAACGAGAACAAAATGTTTTGCCTGTAAACGTTTTGAAGACTGCTACTTGCAGGTATTAAAAGATGTTGTGAAATCATTGTCTGCCTATGCTTAAACTTTGGCTCTTTTGCACTCTCGGATCTTTAAATGGGAAAATCCAATGAGATCTGGCTTTCCTGTTACATAATACTCTGTTGTGCAATTCTAAATGCTGAAGCCACCTTCCAAATACGTTTATTTTGTGCTGCTGTAAAGCAGTGCAATGCTGGATTATGTTTTATGCTTTGCTTTTTAAAGGGGGAAAAATAAAATGAGGAGAGTAAGAAGGGGTATGTTAGTGTCCTGCATGCCTTCAAGATTAGTTGGGTCTTTCTGCTGAAAGAGAAGTTAATTTGTGTTGGACACAACTCACTGCTGAGTAAGTAGAGCATTGAGGCTTATGTTTAGTAGCAGTGGGGCCTTTTCTGTGGTTTCCCGTGTGCTGTACTCTGTGACCTGGTTGGGAAGGGCTAGCATGGGTTGTAACTGATCAGAGCTGCTCAGGCACTGATGCTTGCAGAGTAGAGCTGTTTTAATGGGCCACTTGCATAGCATGTTGGTTGTGGTCCAGTGAGCTCTGCTTTTTGTGTGTCAATAGAGCCAAAAGCTGTGTGTGCTGAGGTGCTGGTGGCTAAGCAGATGGCAATGGAGATTGCCTGCCACAGTGATTTGCTGAGCAGGTCTGCTGCCACTGCATTGGATTACCTATTTGTGGATTTGATGACATGTAGATACATCAGTTGTTAAAGTCTTTTAAACAGTTTGAATTTCTTTTGGTAAATGTTGTAGATATGGTGCTGCCCAGTCAGCCTAGGAAATCACAAATAACAGATCACAAATTTTAAAGTATTTCCATTCCCTGTCACACCCAGGTAAGGCATTATAACATACTATAGTGTGGCTTGTGATTTTGGTGAAGTATAGGGGCTAAACCTTTTTCATCAGTGGTGTTTGTGTAAGTGTTCCCATTGTCTGTGGGTACCTTTTGGGGGATGTCTTAATGTCTGCTGATCCCCAAAGCTTTCTACAAGCAAGGATTGCTACTGCACCAGTGTTTCTAATCCCAGCCTCTGTGTCAAAGTAGACAGCAGTGCTGTGGTGAAGTGCTTAGGGTGAAAGTTGACTTTTTTGCCATGAAGGGAAGCTTTTCTCCCTGCATCTGCCCTTATGCAAGTAGGGTACTACCCTTCACCCACATACTATAATAGAGGTGTATTGCAGGGCATCATTGACAAATATTCCAGTTTTGAAATCTGATTATTTGAGAAAGAAAATAGGTAAGTATTGCTAAGACCTTCCCACACCCCCAGGTAAATAAAGTAGGAACACTTATCTATGGGGGAAATGGGGGGCCTTTTTTGTTTTTAAAGGGCCATTGTCTCTAAACAAATACCGATGTAAGCAGATTACTCGTGCCAGCTGGAGTGTGCGAAGAGTTACACTATAGATTGCATCACAAGCTTTGGCAGAATGAAACACAGAACTTGCAGACAGTGATTCTAGATCCTGTTCTTGCTCTGTTAAGTCAAGTATTTCCCTTCTAAGAGAGTGGGAAATACCCTGCTAGACTGTTGCCTGCAGTAGTTAACTCTAGAAATAGATGAACACTGGATTTTGTAGTCTGCTGTCACAACTGGGAAGATGTTCCATGGTATCAGCTGGAGCCCACCTACTAAAGGACTTAAGTACTTCAGTTTACGAGCACTGAAAAGCTAGACTTCATGTGTGCTTTTTTCTTATAGTCTTTAAAACCTCTTCCAAAGGTCTTTTAATAAAACCCTCTCTGAACAGGAGTTGAAACTGAGAATTAAAAAAGTGTATGAGGAAAAAACATGGCTAAGTGACCTTGAAGTATTTAAAATATTGCATGGGATAGTTGCAGCTGAATGGTTTCCTCTTTTCAGAGTTGCACATGCTTTGCACAGCTGTAATCTTGTCCTATGTAGTTGTAACTCACAGGTAGTGCAGAACTAAGTCTGTCATCAGAAGAGGTGCTATGTGTGAGGAATGTTAAAGAAGTCTGTTTGGCAAGAAGATGCACCATAAGACATGTACAAAACCATAAAAAGGGCTGGGCCAACTTTGTCCCTGTTGTAATTCTTCTGAAGCGAAGTAAATTGAAATAGTAGTGAATTTGATCTCCTGTTTTCAGGCTTAGAGCACTTACATTTTTGGTAACGGACTGAAAGCACATTGCCCTGTTCTGGATCTTGCTGGCTTTATTGAACTGAACCACATTTTGCAAGTAAACAATTCGTGGTCTAATTCTTGCTTGAAAGAAATAACCATACACTATCCATTTCAAAGAATGAGACAGCTTCGAAGGACAGGCATAGCTGTAGTACCTGAAGCTGCCTTGAAATTGATGAGAGTTTCTCATCAGCCTTTGAATCCCAGATCTGTTTATCTTCTGTATTAATGATGGGTCTGCACGTCCTGCTGTCACATTCAGTTATATCTCAAAATAGGAGAACTATAAAAAGTTTTATAATTTTGCACTGGAGTAATTACTTTTAAAAAATCCTTTCTTGAAGAGTGGGAAATTATTATGTCATTAGGCAACTTGCAGAAAGGGAGTTTGGAGCAGGGCACTTGTAAAATGGTCTGAATCATCCTGCCCCTCAGTCAGGGCTGAGGCATGCTGGCCCGACTGCAGGCAGTGCTGCTCCTGCACAGCCTGCTATCTCTTGTATGGGAAAATAAGGGGCTTCAGTCCTGAAGCACCCAGCCTGCTACTCTATCAGAGAACAGGCCTCCACAGGATTTAATGGGAAGATACGTTAAGAGTGTGTGGCACAGGGAAGAAAGACATTATGAAGAAGTAGTTATTTCTACTTTGTATTTTTTTGTTCCTGAAATCTTGTTTTTTCACACTTCATGTTTATTTGTTGAACCTGTTACTTACCTGGGCTTCCTGGAAGATTGCAGTGTCTGTTTATTTGCAGTAGTGTCTATTTGTGTGCCATCTCAGCTCTTCTGACTTCTTGTGCTTCAGAGTTTCCCAAAGATCAAAGCTGCATTTATGAGAACTGGAGAGACATCGTGTTGGACTAGGTCCAGATTCCTTGAGTTTGTTCTTATGTTATTGGCAGTAAATGTCTAGATTGTTTTGCAGCCATGCTATCAGTTTGCTGCACTGCTTAAGCTGTGGGGACCTGGCACTGGATTCTACTACTACTACTGCATTTATTTTATTGGAAACAATGCATCATGAATCAGAGAGAGAGGTGTGTTAAAATGATGGATTGTGAATGTCATCCAGTATGTACAAAGTCAGCACTTTAAAACAGAAAAGCTAGAAGTGACTGTACTGATGCAGTTAGCCTGTGCCTTAGAGATAGTATCACAAAGAAGTTAAGTGGTACACTCAATTCTTTCATGTGTGGTCTCTGAAGTCTGAATTATTTAATGGTGAACTGGTCCCAAAAGCTATTGGTTAGCTTTGGAGGTTTGGGAGACATTTTTGGGTTTGTGGTTTTTTTGTTGTTGTTGTTTTGTGGCAAGTACAAATGAGGCTGCTGCTTTAAGACTAGGCTTTGGCTGCAGCTTACTAACTGCCTGAAATAACACTTTGGGGAGTAATGAGGCTACCTGCTCTCACTAATGAGTTAAATACTAAACTGCTGCATGGTTGTTCAGGCTCTATTCACTGTTCCAGTAATTGCTGTGTTTGATAGTGTGGCTCTGTTTTCTAAATCTTCACCAAATTCCTCAGTTCAGAGCTGTTTCTTCAAAGAGTTGCCAAACACACAGCTTAGCTAAATGTAGAAGAGACTGTTCTTGCCACAGCATTTTGTTTGCTAGGAGAAAGGAGAATAGCTTGGAGGAAAGGTGCACCCAGCACACAAGGTGCAATTCCTGACAGTTCTCACAGAAAAGATGTGTAGGTGTGTAGTCACATCTAGATACAGATGTGCTTGTAACAAAAGTGAATGGATGGTGTTTCAAAAGGGTACACTTATACCACGGATACTGTACAGCAGTTACACGTGTAACATTTTGTGACACTACACTAAAACTCTATTTTGAAAATGTGTGCATTTCCTAAGGAAAATGGTCTACCCCCTGAACTGTTAGCTGAAGTTCCCGTGTCTTTCCAGTAATAACATCCTAGTGAAACTAGTTTTAGCCTGCATTTGTAGGAAATCCAGAATGATGATAATAAATATAAATATTTTTCTTTTCTTAACACTACTTAACTGCAAATTATGACACTTAAAGCTGCTGGGTTCTGCCCGTTTTCATTCTTATTAAGGAAGCCTACATACACTGCTGCTTAATGCTAACTTCTTGTAACTGAAACTTGTCTATTTTTGCTCTACAGTGGTGGAAGCTGTGACTCTACTGACAGCCTCCTACTGAAGAGTGTATCATACATCATTGCTTAGGTACATAAATGTGTGGAATAACTCTTAAGTTCTCTCCTCATCTAGCGCACTGGGTAGGAGGGAAGCAAATCTCAGACTTTAGTGAATTTCCTCAAACCATATTATTAATCAAAATAGCTGATTCTTTTAAAGCATAGGATTCTGTGGATATAGGCCTAACTGAAATCCAAATGTGTGCAATTATATAACACTTTACTGTAGAAATGCTTGAAACCAAACTAGCATCCTAAGACTCATAACAGCATAGTTGAAGCAGTTCCTTTGCTAAAACTGTGTAATCAAATGTGTAATTATGGGTTAAAAAGAGATTATTCTGCACATTTGGGTCACATTGTTGGGCACAGAGGGGTTTCTTCAGTATCTAATGAAACGTCTCGGACTACCTGGGTCATGTACAGGCCTTGTTCCTGGCAAATGGCTCATGAAGATTCAAAGAAAGATGTGTTGTTCCTCTTCCTGGAATGGGAACCGCGGAGCACTTCTGGTATCTGCCAACTGCCAGCCAATTACCCTGCTGTTCTCTTCTTCTGGCTATACTTTGCCTTATGCAGGTTGTTCCAGGACAGCCATAGAAGTGATTAAACTTTCAAAAAGGGTAGAAGGGATCTTTACACTGTTCTTCTTGGTCTTAAGCCATCACACTCAGCTGTTTTCAGCAAATGCTTTTTGGAGTTTGAGGAATGTTTTCAACATGAGAGGTCTGCTCTCAGAGTACCAATGCTGTTATTTAATTGTTCTTTTTGGTGATTATATACTAGCTTGCTCTTGAGTCTGAGGGCATTGCCCTGTGCATGCAGTTGCAGGCCTGTATGATACAGGGAAAGGAGGCAAATAAACTTTTTCTAGGGAATAGATAAAGGAAGGACAGGGCTCACACAATGGGCCAGGAGCAAAGCCAACAGTACAGTCAAGGAGCTCTGACTTCACTTATTCTCATGCCACAATGAACATTGACTTCTACAGAAAAAAATTGAGGTTGTGTTATTACTGCTATGGGTGGTGGTAGGGAAAGGACATACTACTTGTTCAGATTTTTCAAGAGCTTTTTCTGTTAATGTACCAAAAGAATTTCATGAGGACATTGAATCTACAGTGGGAATATGTGTCTTGTCAGGAGAGTTTTCAGTCCCATAAATGTCATTGCCTTCTGGTTACCAAAAAGGAAGCAATGAAAAAATATCCATTTATGTTTTGACATGTAAAGAATGCGGGGGGAAAAAGAGTAACTCTGTACATGTATGATAAATAACTGGTGGGCTAATTTATTATGGAGACATTTATAGACACAAAGGAAAAAGTGACACTTCTATTTGCAGTTAATTCAACATGATTATACAGTTCTCACAAATGTCAGTGTTATAGACTCAGAGGCTGGGGGACCAAGTTCCTAAATACTAAGCTATATATAGTAGCTATCTATATATGTATATATCAGTGTCTTCTGATTTAGTGCTAGTAGACTGAAACATGAAGAAAACTTCACGTGGACAAACAGTTTCCTACATTTACAATGCTTTTAAAGTATTATTTGTAGATCTTTTTATACTCCTTGAAAAGGAGATGAGTAAAAATCTTCGTTGAGACTTGGAAAAACTGTTGTAGCAGTAGATTTCTCTTTTAATATTTAAATTTAGGGTCATATTCCCTGACAGTGGTCAATGTAAAGCCACAATGAGGCTGAGGTAGTCCAGGGAATATAACTGATAATGAAATATTCCCCCAAACTGTTTTTCTACAGCTGTTTGACAGCACTGACTGAATTATACTGTTTTCAGGCAATTTTAATATTATTAAGTGCCAACCTGCTTAAGTTTTCCTCCTTAGGATAGGCAGCAGAGTATATCCTTGAATTTTTCAGGGGTGGTTTGGTTTCCTGGCACTTGCATGTTTCCCCAAGCCGTCTCCCTCTTTGTGAAGACAGGTTAGAGCAGAAACAGCTTGCTGCTTTTACATATGTGATCCCCTAGGCATACAATAGTCTTGTCAGAAATGCTGAATGACAGGAGCACCAAGTCTTGCCTGCCACTTGAATTATTTCCCTTTGTTTTTCTTTTCTGTTCAATGCTTTCTGTGCTGAACCTTCATAGAAATAGGTCTAGAAAGTTAAGCATCAAGCTGTAACAGCAGCTTGCTCACTAAATACTGCACTGCTATCATGTTACTCCTTTTATAAGGACTGTGATGATGTAGGCTAATATTTACCCTTTAAAGGTTGATGACTGAAGTTTAACATGTGGAACTCCACGACTGTCTTAGAGGGCTAAAGAGAAATCTCCATGCCTTCTGCTCCCCATTGCATTGATCTTAGGGGAGGTGGGGAAAAAAAAGTGTAGTCTTGAGTGATAAGAACAAGCTGGTAGTATGTGTGCTTTTTTGAATGCTGGGTGGTTCACAGGCTATGTAACAAGGCCCACCTGCAGAGTCAAGCTAGTTAGGGGTGCAAGGCGTGGGCAGAGATTGCTCTTTTTTTCTACTGCTTATCTGGCTAAAGGTGAAATCTTGCCTGCCAGTGTAGGGCAATCCTCTGTTAATCTGGGGAAATCCATTTTGTCTCGGTCAGTTGATATAGGCAATGATCTCATCACTGAGACTGAGCTTTCTTGCTTCAAGAGGTAACTTGGGGGATAGCATTAGAAAGACAGACCACTGTCCTCTCCACTGCAGAGATTGAAATGTGTTAGCTCTGGTCACACTCAGTATTTTACTGAGAAACATACATTTGTCATTGTTCCAATACATCAAAAGTCTATTGAAAGGAAATGACTGACGTTTACGAAGATGACTCTTGGATGTCACTAGCTTGCTAGTTCATTTAACACCTTACATTACCTATTGCTACCTACTTTATCATGAATACGTGTGTTTTGTATTTGTTATTGCAGTGCTGTAACACTCAACTCCTTCGAGATGCTGCCTTCTAACATGCTAAATAGAGTGTTGGGGTGGTGGAGAAAGATAAATTGCGAATTAGCCTGAAATTTGACAAGGGATTTGAGGGGGTCTGGTTGGCACGCTGAGCTGTGATTGATCTTTGATCCCTCTGAACACTTAGAACACTGATCTTAACTTGTTTAGCTCTCCCAACTTATAATATTTTACCTAATCTAGGAAAAAAAAAAAAATCAACTGTTAGCTTTTCCTAATCTCTGCAGAAAGAGAAGAGTAGGACACATTTAAAAAATAATTGAGAAACCGAATAGGGGAAACGTATCAAAGTTTGGGACCGTACTCTTGTAAAGTCAAAGTGTCAAATATTTCATGTTTTTTTTTTTTAAAGTACCTTTTTTTTACCTGACCTTTTCATAGAAAGCCTGTACCAAGTATTTTAATACACCCTTTTCCTGTTACATTTTGTGTATATACACATGCATTCCAGCTCTGCGTGGAAATAGCTTTCAGATGACTCTCCTTTTTAAAATCGCCTAAATCATGTTTATTAAAAATTAACTTTGAGAATGGAAATTCATCTTCCTCCCTCTTTTCAGCCCTGGCCTATTAGGAAGGTTAGTGCCTAACCCTTTCTTGCAGCAGGGCTGCTCAATCTTCATGGCCTAAATGTATCTAGGGCATTCTGCAGCAGCTGTAGCATGCTGTGTGGCTATTTTTGGCGATGTAGCTTTTGTCTGGCAGTGCTAGAGAAGGATGGCATATGCTCAGTGTATACATGCTGTGCATGTGATTTAAGGGTGAATGATGTGGTTTGGTTTAAAAAAAAAAGTATATGTGTTTATCAGTATTTAAGATAAAAGCTCTGTATAATGCTACAACCTGTACAAATTTAATATGCTTGACTGCATGAGTTTTCATTTTCTTTTTTTATATAATTTTATGCTCAGTGGACTGTGTATCAGAAAGTGAATTAGCAAGTTAATTTACCCTACATGTTGGTGACAATAGCTTTTACCTCCTCAGGCTGTGTGATCTGAACTGCAATGTGAATGTATCAGAATACACAAACACTGCTTTTTTATTTTTAGAACCATTGTAGTGGGGGGTTCTCTCTTTAGGTTTTTAATTCTGTTTTACAGTCAGTATCAATAGGGTGGTTTTGGACATGTTCTGAATGAGCTTCGTTTTGTTTTTGTTTGTGTGTTTTCCATATTTTATGTGCTGTACCTCAAGGGGACCACTTGCAGAGCAAGTTACCTGCTCATCATCTGAACGAGAAGGATAGAATTAATTAATAATAATTAATCTTCAGTAAGTCATAATCAAAGATAATTAATGCTTACACTCTGTTTTGAGTTTGCAACTCAAACTACACAGTGTTTAGCAATCTACCTCCCTAATATTCCATAAAACCTAGTTGCTTCAGGCTCGCAATTTCACAGGAAGAGCTCTATAGCCTTAGTTACTGTTTCTACCATAGGGTAGCCAGGTCCCCCAGCAAAAATTTGGGCCCAGTTGTACTTCTTGCGGGGCTGGAGGAGAATGTTTGCATCAGAACCAATAATTTGAATAAAAGAAATGCTAAAAAGAGCTGAGAATAGAAATGTTTTAATCTAAAGATAGAGATCTAAGTTGTGAGAGGCTAAGTGGGGTTAGCAATCCTGGGGTTATCATTGCTATGGCTATATGGGAAGGCTCTGGCAAGACCAGATGCTCAATCCTACTCTCCCAGGCTCCCTGGCCATATCACAAGGCTGTTTTTCATGTTGCAGCCCAGGTTTGACAATGGTGACAGGAGAGAGCTTTGACTTCTGTGGGCCTTCTTAAGGTCATGTGAATTGGCCAGCATGTGGAGTGGGTGGAAGATGCCCTTGTGCCACACACGAATAGAGTAGTTGTTATGGCTTAACAGATGATTATTGTAGAACCAAAGTGTTTATAAGCTGTTGGTATTGAAATGGGAGATCTAACGGTGGCATCATCTTGTTGGTGTGACAAATCTGATTTTAATTACTTTGTAACAAAATTTATAATGAGGGAATTTTAGAGGAGAATTATGTTTGGTCATATTACATAGATGTGTTGAATTTCAGAGGAGAATATGTTTTGTCATATTATGTAGATGTGTTTTATATCTTACAGTGCAAAGTAAAACATGACATAGAAAACGTGACGTGACACTCGCATGGGTATTTCTTAAAGTCTGGATTGAATGCGCTATTAGCAATTTTTTTTTGAGGATGGGGGAAGTAATATAGCAGTTGCTGTTAAGCTGCTTGTAACAGATTTGCCATAATATTGGGCAAAATATTGACATTAATGACCATACTGTGCTTGTTGAAAGGCTCATTTGTTATCAAACCAATAGAAACACTTCAAGAATTACTTGATGTCCAAGAAATGCTGAATAGTATATCCAATACTAAAATCTTGGAAACACCTAAGAAAACAGTCTGCTTATGTACATGTGCAAAAATCCTTCACTAAAACCAAGGTCTCATCTCAAATTAGTTTTTTATCTTTAAATGCTTTTTGAGGTTTTTTTTTTTTAGTATTGCTGTAACTGATCTTTGCACTAAGCTTTTTTGAAAAGGGAGGCAGGGGAGCACAGGTGGTAGTTTAAACTATTGAATCACTGTCCAAGGCAAACATGGAGGCTCTACTGTCCTACTTCTCTGTTTTATTTGGAGGCAGGTTGGAGCTGACTGACCAAAGCCTCCCTCCCAGGCAGTGTGCTTTGAAATAGGAAGTGGGGCAGTGTGGTAGAAAGCTGCCAGCACCAATAACTGGTGGCTTGAGCTGCTTAACAGAGGCTAAGCCCAAATCTATTGACGCAGAGCATGGGGAAGTGCTCGGCAGACTTCTCCCCCCTCCCTATCCTTGCATATAATCTCATGATGCTGTGGCTGTGACAAACTCCATTTTGATCAGCTGTTGGGCCAAATAATGATAAAAGCTGGTCAGATTTGACCTCAAAAGGGTATTTTTAATGGCATCCATTTTTGAGGCTTTCTGAAGCTGTACCTTTTCCTTCCGGGACGCCGCCTCCTTTCTACTCCAGGTTTGCATAATTGCTGGCCTGAATTTTTTTAAATGTAGGATGGGAGACTGAAGTCATGTGTGTGGTGTGATATGGATAATGCTCTGGATTCACAGTAGACCTCTGCAGTGCAAATGAGTGTACAGTACTGAATATAATGGATGAAATAGGTAAGCACCTCACTCTTAATATTTCCAGAAATAATCCTTTTAAATGGCTTCCCAATTAAAATTTGTAAATGGAAAACACTATTATCTCTAGCTGTGGGATGCATGTAGTGTTTTTCCTTTGTACTTTTACTTTCTAATTAATTGTAAGGAGTCTAACGTGAGGCAAGGGATCGCAGACGAGTAATCTGGGAGTACACTGATCTTTTGGTTTGTTTGTTTTTTGTTTTTTTTTTTTTTTTTTTTTTAAGATACATTATCAAATTGAAGGCTTTATCTTTCTTGAGTATCTGCTGTTTATAACTAATTCACTATTGATTGTTTTCCAAAACACTAGATTTCTTATTTGAATTCTTGGTTGTAAGTAGCCATACTTTTGATATACAGTGCAGTTATCTACTTGCTCACAACATCATTCAGTCTGATTAGTTTTAACTTCAAATTTGCGAGACTGATGGAAACTGAGGATGGTAATACACAGAACAGGAAGTGGCCTGTTTGTCTGTAATGAAATCTTTTACATAAGCTGGGGACTGCTGTTGCTAAAACAGCTACTACTTATGGGATTGGGGTGTTGCATTGTAGCAACTTTAGTATTAGAAGGCTTCCTTTCCTTCATCCATCTGCCCTAGGCCAGACAACTGGAGAAAGATGTTCTGTGGTGTGCAAGTTTTGCATGAGGAGTTATTCCCCAAATGGGGAATTAGTGGAGCTTTTTGTAACTCTTAATCTCTTTAGTTATTCAAATTTGAACATGCAGAGCATGAAAACAAGAATATTATTTTGTGTTTTCCTTTCTATCTCCACTTAGTTTATTTTCTGGTGACTAAACTCAGCAAAAATAATTAAAAAAACAAACAAACAAAAACCCACAACTTTCTGATGAAGATGGTTTTTCGCTGTCTCATTTTGTCATTCAGCATTTCTGTTTTCCTCTTTAGTGGTTGCCTGCTGTGTTTACTCTGTAAACTTTGGGTTATGTCATGTGGGTGTCCTTTTTGTTTGCTATGAACTATCTCTGAAGTAATAATTAATTGCTTTTTTCCTTTGCTATAAGTGCTACTTAACATACCTGGAAGTAGCCTGATACTGAATAGTAGCTTGATGCTATTGTGCTTTCTATGTGCAACACCCTCACCTGACCCTTATTTTCTCCTTATGGTGTTGGTAGCTCATAGTCCCCGTACAGAAGATGGAGAAAAGCCACATCTCTGTATCGCAGGTGCCAACTGCAGCAGGGTTTTTGGGGGTTTTTTTGCCTTTTTTCTTTTTTTTTTTTTTGCTTTTTTTTTGACAATTGGTGTCTAGCATGTTGAGCTCTAGAGCTAACATGGAGGAGTGGAAGCCAGCATATATCCTGCAAACTGAGGGGTCAGCACCTCCAGATGTTGCCTTATGTTGTGGTGCCTGCCCTGGCACACAGCAGTGATCGATAGGTGGTTGCCCATCATACGGTCCAATTCCAGAGAGCACAGCCCCAGCACAGGTTGCATGTGCACTGCACTCATTGCACAATTAGAGGTCCAAGTAAATGTTGCCTGATTTGATGTCTGCAACTTTCATTTGCTTAAATCATGGCTGTCATGCTGAGATTGTTCTGAAAGAGGATTGAGTGGGAAGTTCTTTAATCTCCAAATCATGTTATGAAGTTATGACAATGAATTATCTGGGGTTTTTTGAATGTATTAGTTAAGTGGGGCAAGTGAAACTTAGTGCTCCTGGAAATAAAGAATTGCTAGCACTATCTGATGGCTTACTACTGTACATGTGCACTTAACTATTTTTCCTGATGGTTACAAGAATTTCTTGTTTGTTTGTTTTTAATTATTCTCTTGAGCTTAAATTGCAGGCTTTTTCTTTTGGGAGTGTGGAGGATTTAGGGAGGGGAAGACAGGCGATGCTGAGCTATGTAGTAATCATGAGGGGAACAAGCAGTAGAAGTAAGGTGAGACCACCTACCTCACTTTAATTTTGAGCGTAATTGGGAACTTCAGATGTGAAAGGCTGTTGCTTTAGTCTGTTGTATCATTGCCAAAATCTTTGGAAATTGAATTAATCTGAACTGGTTGCAAAAGCAGTGGAATTCTGCAGCTATCAGATAATGTTGCAAAGTAGAAATGGAAGTATAATGTAATAAGAAAAACCTTATTGGAGGATGTGAACAGAGACAGCATTTTGGTGTAAGGCCTTGATTGAATGAATTGGTAGAAAACAAGGCAAAGCTTTAGGCTGTTAAAACTTATGTTGACATGATTTCTTTAATTGGTTATTTTTAAAAATAAACATAATGATGGAATTACCAAATAAAACAGGAAATTCCTATATTTTGGGGCTATTTTAGTATAAAAGAAAAATATACAGCTGGTATCAAATTCTTCAGTACTTACAATGAGATAATACTATGAAGTGAGGTTTTTAGACTTCTCTTGCTATTATCCAGTGCTGTCATGTACTTGTAAGCAGTGGTACAAAATCAGAGCTGCTACAGTTTTTAGTGACCAATATTTGTTAATGGGAAACAAAAGCAGAGGTCAAGACTGTATAAACTGATGCAACAGGACAGGGAGGAGGCTTGAAGTAGCTGTTACATTTACAGGCACATTTTAATATGCATCTCCTAAGCACTTGTCTTCCCCGCCCCCCTGGCCTCGTTGCAAAGCAGATCTGTATTAACAGAAAGATGGCATTGAATAGGGGCAACTGAAGGTGCCATTCCTATGAAATGGAAGGTTTGGCTGTTTGTCATGACTTTTCAAAACTAAGGGTCATGTTATGAAGTGTAACTTCACTTGTGTCCTTCCTGCTTGTGGTTATCCTGCTTGATATTACTAGGATGAGAAGCCCGTTATACATCTCCAATAACTGAACAACCTATTTGATCAAATGGGAATGATAATGCTTCTTTCCTCTGGTACAGATTCCAAATTGCAGGCGAAAAAAAAAACCCCACAAACAAAAACAAAAAACCCCACAAAAAAAAACGCACACACACACACACACACCCCTCCCAAACAAACAACGACTGGAATAGTCCCTGAATTGCTGCTTATTCTGCCTATGGAGATAGAATGGAAGTAATTTTTTCTCATGTATGCAGAGCAAGTCCCAGCTCAGACAGAAAGCAGATCTGTTTTGGGTATCTGAAGCAAAAGAACTAAAATTACTGTGTTTTTTTTCTAAGCAATAAAAAATTTGAAATAGTCACGTTGCCCAGCAACAAAACATCTTGGAAAAAGATATTTATTCGTCTGCATGAAATGAGTGCGCAGCTTGTTCTTTGAAAGCATGCAGTAAATGCATAAAGCAAAATGAGACTTTCAGATTTGGTAACAAATCTCCTTTGGAAAACTTCAGCATTAAGTTGTCAAAAAAAAAAAAGCTTAGTATTTTAAGTTGTACCATTTTGGAAATTATAATTATGCTATTAAATGAAAGCCTGAGGGTAGCTGAGACTTAGCTAGTGACTATACATGCCTTTACTTTAGTCATGAAAAACAAATGTGGAGATGTTAATAGATGGTTGCTACTTGTACTTCTACTTTTACAATATTATGGTTTGGGTTTTTTTAAGATGTCAGAGGACATCAGTAGGTACGGCAGATTTACAGGGTCATGTAGCTTTGACTTTCAAGCTTAGGTGATATTTTTAACACAAGGTAGCTGAAAAAGCATTTGAAACAACTCTGTCCTATTTTTAATGTGTCTAGCACTTTAAAAAAAAATCCATATAATCCTCTTGAAACAGATGGCTACAGTGAGTTAAAATCCCACACTAGGATTTGGGCTTTTACCTGGTCCTGAAACCAATGTCATGACACAGGGATGTATCACTGAATTTGGAGGTGAAAACCTATTTCAGAGCTGTGGTTTGGGTTTTTTTCAGTTTATGTGTTGTATCATATGAAAGTTGGTGTTAACGAACTGTTCCCAAACTTTTCTTCTGTGAGGGAAGAAAGATAGGAAGCTAAATTCTTTAACTTCAGATCCTGTAAGTATTTGAACTGCCTGAAGGCAAGATTCAAACTGAAGTTATTTTAACTGTATGTAAGGATAACCCAAGGACACTTTAGGGGATAGTATTGAGGTGAGGAGGACGATTTTGGTATTAGGTCTCACCTAGAACTAAAGCATGCTTGCTATTTCCTCTTTTTTTTTTTTTTTTTTTTTTTTTTTTAGCAGGACATCTGGCTCTTTTATCTGTAGAACTACAGTAGTGTCTCTAGAGATGGTGACAAAGCATTGGTGTTCTTGTCCAGATAACAGGAAATAATTTAATATAGGTAGTGACTAATGGAAGAAAGGCATACTATTTCACTGTGCTTGTTTCCTGCACTTTTTTTAATGGTAGAAGGAGGCAAGTGACTGGAAGGTTAAAATGCTGACACACGTTTAAGTTTTCACAGTTAAGTCACTCAGTAGCTAAAATTTATTCCTGGTGAATTCTAGCAGTTAAGCAGAGATGAATTTGAGGCAACTAGAGGCAGAAGTAACAGTCTTTCCTCAGGTTAACATCTCATTTGCACAAAAATGTATTTAAACTTAGCAAATACAGAAACTGGTTCTGACTCTTCTACTATCTGTTTATAAAATATGTACATTTCAAAGGAATACATTCTGTTCAGCAGTGACAGGAAGAGCGCAGCCCAAGTATAGCCTCAGTGGGTACTGCCTAGCTACTCTGAGGATGCACGTGCGCCACTGTTGTTCTCTGCCATCAGTTCTCCGCAGGAGTATTCAAGCATTTGTGCCTGCCTTCTCACTCAAATTTGTTACCAACTGCAGCACTCAAGGGGCTGAAATTGTGTGAGTATTGACAGAGAAATCTTAAGTAGCTTGGTAGCAGGTAAAAAAGAAAGGACCTGAACTGTGGGGTGGTAAAGCTTGTTTTTTAGACATAAAATTTTAACATGGTCTCTTGAGATGCATCTCAAAACTTCCTTATGCTCCCCTAGTTGTCATAACTCAGTGTAGGTCCTTCCTAGCAAGTTGAAGGACAAAATGTATACTAGAATATGGAAGGTTTTAAAGATATGTCAGAGAGATTCTTCACTGAAAGCTGAAGAAGTCCTTGAAGCTGGTAGCTCACAGTATCTAGTGTTTCTAAGGCTCTTATTGCAAAGCCTACTTTAGTGTTCTTAGTTTATTGCTCTAATACCTGCAAATAGCACTTGGAAAAGACAGCAAGCGTATAAATAACTAGTTTATTGATGACACGTTAAAATCTGGCGTCTTCTTAATGAGACCATACGTATATGAAAATATGTCTTAGTATTCTGGGAGTGTTTCTGCCTCCTGGTAAAATAAGGATAACTCTGGGCAATTCTTAAGAGAGCACGTAGGAGGTGAGAGCTGACTTTGAAGATGAAGTCACTCAAGAAGCTGAGTTTCTCTGGACTTCAGTGACAGGTTGCTGTTAGGCATGTTGGCACATGCTAGATTTAATCTTTAAAAAGCTGGTGATGTGACAGTCAGATTTTTCACCGCACTCTACTCGCTTTACTGAGAAAGCATTTCAGCTTGGTGACATGCCCCTATTCTCAATTTCTTAATGCTGCTTCAGCTAGACTACTGCATCGAACTGCAGAGCAAGCAAAGAGCGCATTAAGAGGGGTATTGGGTGCAGAGAGTAGGAGGTTTGAATGTGTTACATCCATTAGGAATGTCCTGAACGAGAAGTATTGTTGTGGGCCTGCCAGATGAGTAGTTCAGAAACTAGGTTATTGTGAAATAACTTGGTGCTGTTGCAGTCACCGATTATTTGTGTGCTTTTAGCTGAGGAAAATACAGTGTATTTCTGCTGAAGTGTGCTGGGTTTTTGTGCTATAATAAATACAACACTTCTGCTGCTTTAATCGATACTTACAAAGGCAGAGGGGTACTGGTAGTCTTATGAGGACTGATTTGGAGGAGGCACTCTAGCAACTTTATCTAATTAAATCATAACCAAGTCTTTCCCTCAGCTATACGAAATACAAATGTAGCTCATAATCCTGCAGATTTTAATAGCCTGACTGCATACATGGAAGCAAAATGATATTTCTTAGGACTACAGCAGACCAAAATGATATACCTAAACATGACCTGTAAACAAGGCTGTGACACTCAAAATGGTCAATGAGTCTTAAGCCCTTTTTGTACTTGCTGCAGCTTTCACACAGTGGCCAAGTCAGGCCTGGTCCCCCAAGCCTTGCAGCCAGCATTAGCAAGCTGTTTTTGCTTAATGGAGCTGTGCCCCCAGACTCCCAGGGGCTTGCAAACTTGTGCATGATGTAGAGCCTTCTGTGTGCTACTGTGACCTCGTTCAGTTTCTCAGCTTGGAGAGGGTGGTGTACCCATGATTTATGAAGCCTGTTCATCTGTCCTGGAAAAAAAAACATTTTACTTATTCTGTCTAGTCATGATGAAATATCTACATCTGCAATAATAGAAGCATCTGTAAAATAAAAACAAGACATGGAAATAGAGCTTATATTTATCTGGATCTTTCCTCACTGCTTCAGCCTTGCAGCCGGCTGATACAATGGTCACGGAGCCTCCTAGGGCTGGTGTAGTGTGGGATGTGTATTAGCATCAGTATCTGCCTTTTTTTTTTTTTTTTTTTTTTTTGTTAAAGACTGCTAGTCCTGTCTCCAGGGCATGGAGAAGCATGTCAAAAGGGTGAGGACAGGAAACAGCACAAAGAAATTTGACCCTCTCTTTTCCTCTTCTGAAGCCTGAGCTCTGCTTTCTACTTGTTTTTCCCTTAGAAAGGCTTTCCCTCACTGTGTGGCAAATGGGCCCAGGACTCCACATGCTAATGCAGAGGGATTGCACGATTTCCTTTCTCTTCTCCAGCTCTCTTAATTAACATTTACATTGCTTAATCTACACAGCTCTGCCTGCATGCCTTCTCTTGTTACAGCCTCTGAAATAAGTGATTTAAGAATTTGATAATTACATACCTTGAAAAACTCATTTGTATAATTATCTTGCTAGATTCAAAGCTCTCTTACTCGCTTTCTAGTTAGTTTTGTGATATTATTGATGGCAAAACTAGGAATGGATTCGGTGCTAGCTTTTGGGACTTTGAGGACTCTGGTAGAGATTGCTAGAGCGGAAGCCAGTAAATTCACAGTACATTTTCTCTGCCTTGTGAAAACTAGGAGGATCACTTCTGAGTAGGAGAATGAAATGTTTCTTGTTTGTTGGTTGAAATTTTTACATTTTCTGATTTAACTCAGTGTTGGCTTACTCTGTTCTCTCATGGTTTCATCTTCAGCTAGTCCACAATCAGCATAACATGAAGTGCTTCTGCAAAACATACACTGTAGGTTTGCCTACTCTTCAATACTAAACAAATACAGCAATAATTTAACAAAATCATGTCATAGAAAGTATTGAAATCATATTTCTAAAATGTAATCTCAGATTAAACCTCTTTGGGATGGTTGCTGCTATTTCTTACATCTCTGGCCTCATACCTGGCAGTGTACTAACAACATCAGTGGCAGTTATTAAGAGAATCATAGAATCATTAAGGTTGGAAAAGACCTCTAAGGTCATCGAGTCCAACCATCAACCCAACACCCCCATGCCCACTAAACCATGTCCCTGAGCGCCTCATCTACACGTCTTTTAAATACCTCCAGGGATGGTGACTCCACCACTTCCCTGGGCAGCCTGTTCCAAGGCCTGACCACTCTTTCAGTAAAGAATTTTTTCCTGATGTCCAATCTAAACCTCCCCTGGCACAACTTGAAGCCATTTCCTCTCGTCCTATCACTAGTTACTTGGCAGAAGAGACCAACACCCACCTCGTTACAACCTCCTTTCAGGTAGTGAGGGGCCCAAAACTGAACACAGTACTCAAGGTGCGGCCTCACCAGTGCTGAGTACAGGGG
>VZTQ01001603.1:92538-112757 GCA_013400755.1 Pelecanoides urinatrix | reverse complement strand
TGGAGAGTGGCTTGGCAAGCCCCTCCGCCAGCTCCCTCAGTACCCTCGGGTGGATCCCATCTGGCCCCTTAGACTTGTGAGCATCCAGGTGGCGTAGCAGGTTGTTAACTGCTTCCTCTTGGATTATGGGGGGATTTATTCTTGGACATCTTTTCTCCTCAAACAAAATTGTAAAGGCAAGTACGCTATTGCAGATGGCTTTATGAAGACCGGGGCGGGGGGGGAAACCAAAACCCAAAAACAACCAAAACAAAAAACCACCAACCACAGATGAGAGTGCTGCCAACTGTTATGTAAATATAGAGAAATCCTTAGAAATCTGCACTAAGTTGTCTGCATTTTTAATACACCGTTAAGTGCTTAGCCTTGGGGAGGGAGGCCCACATAAGGTTTTTTCTCTGTCTTTGGAGTTAGTAGTTCAGCAGCTGTTTTTCAGCTGGTCCATTTAAGCCTGAGCGCATGTAGTGAAAAGAACTTTCTTGGTTTGTGTGTGGTTCATTGAACAAGGTGGCTGCTTAAAAACAGGAGTGTTTGGTATTGTATGTCATGTCACCCATTGCTTTTACCTCAACTGACCTTTCAGCTCTGCAGAAGGGAACACATACAGCAATTAATCAGCCCATGGTTATTACTTCAGGTCACTTGCATGGCTTAGACAAAAGGAAGGAGAGGAATATAAATGCAAATATTTTCAACCATTTGCTTTTAAGAGTATGATGGAGCATGACAGCCTGGACTGCCTGCTGCATAACAGTGAGTTTTGGTGGTGTGTTGCCTTTTGGTGGTGTTGAATTAAATGCAGTTGGCTGGTGCCACCTCTTAGCAGGAATGGCCAGAGCCACCTCTGGCTGCTGTAGGGGAAGGGGCTGTCATACATTTATGCTAGGATTAGGGGCATCCTGAGGTAGGGGGTGGGATGGAATATCTTGAGCACTTCTTTGTATCCAGAATGTTTTGTGGTAGCAGTTGTTAATAGTTAATGATCTGTGGAATGCAGTGAGCTTCAGATCTCATCAGGCATGCAAAGTATCTGTTAAAAACAATACAGGATACTTTTGAAAGTAGTTTTATGAATAAATATGAAAATTGTATGTTACGCTGTAGTTGCTTATTTGTCCAGCGTTTCATGTGCTTAGAAAACTAAGCTCTCATAAGACTTGTTTTAAAACTTTTTCTGGGGAAAAATGGTAACTGATCCTATGGTAGCACTTAAACACTAGTGAATCTGGGACACATTCAAGACTTTCTGGATGATATTGAAATTAGAGAGGCATTTTTTTTCCATTCAGCTGCTATAGTTCCTTCTGATTTGTAACTAGCTCTGAGCAGGCTATAGTAGATATCTATTTTGTCTGTCCTTGTGACTTACTTTACTTTCCTGTTTCATCAGATAGACCTAGGATAAGAGTCTCTTCTGAGCAGTTACAGATTTCCCAGTCAGTTCAGATCCAGCTCTGATGAAGAGTCTGAATGTGCTTGAGTTTATGCATAGTGGCTTCAAGAAGGGCCACAGATCTAAGCTTATGTATAGGAGGAAGTGCTTGCAGGATAGAAGCTTTGATTGCTGCTACTATGCAGAGAGGTTTTTAGCATATGCAAATATATAAGCTATTTAACTTCCTACTGAATATTTCATATAGCCTGACTCACAGTAGCACTGCACGATGCATGGACTACTTCGAGTACAGTGTCCTTCTCCCAGGTTGCTTACAGTCTCTTAATCATTATAATATCTAATCCCAGATTAGATGTTGAGGAAGAAGAATGGTTTCCAAAGACAGTCATAGTGTTCATTAGCTCCTGACCAGATGACTCGCTAGCATGTCTTTAAGAGATTTCTTTGGAACATCCGTAGAAGATTATTGTTCTAGCACAGATCTGAGAGCATCACAGACAAATTCATATCATCTAAATGTAACATTAATTATTCAAGGGGAAGATCATGTAAACCCCTAGAATGTTTTTTATTTTTACAGTATTGCCAGGGTTATCTTCTCAAATAATCATATTCACTGGCACATGTAATTTGGCATATTACCTGAATTTCTTCCAAACAGGGGATTGACAAGTGATCTGTCGTCTTCACTAAATTTACGTTCTTTTGAGGTAGTATGATATTATTTTGCCCTTAAAAATATATTGCTTTGTTCCAGTACACACTGAGCACAACTATGGGGAGAAGAATGAAGTGATGCACATCCTGCAAGTGGAAACAAATTGCATAAATTTAGCAAAGTCTAATTCCATAGGTCTAGCCTTCTACTAAAATTATAATTTCTGGTAAGTCAGGGAAAAAGATGGACTACCTTAATTTGTATTATTATTTCACATTATTTATCAACAGAAATCAGGGAGACTTCTATACAGGAAAAAAGGTCTCAAAATTAACTCCCAACTCAAGATCAAATCTTACTGGTTTGTGAGATTGTTACTGTCATCAAAATAAATTCAAATGTAGACAAAATAAAGTGTTTATTTAAAGTTTTTATATAGGGTGCAAATTAGTCCATTTTCCCTCTACAACCTCAAATTAATTAAGTTAATATTACTTATTTATAGTTGCTTTCTTATGTAGATGTAGCAATAGCAGGAGGTTTAACTGGTATAGCTAAATTTAGACTGCTCTTAATTTGCAGAAGGTTAGGAGGAGGTGACAGCTAGGAAAACCTATTGCTAATTATGCAGGTATGAGTATCAGTTCACTGTGACATTAATTACTGTTAATTACTTATAGTTTGAAAATACATGGGTTTGGGGTTGGTTTTTTTGTTAGTCACTTTTGGAACTTCAAAAATGAAGGGTAATTCAGTCCTTTTTCTCTGACTTAGCATGGTGGCACTGATGTGGCCCTATCTGGAATCAGCATGTTGTTCAAGGTGGCATAGAAGTGCCAAGCAAAGATCTCCATGCCCAAAGATCTGACAGTTTTTAAAGCTGTGTGCATGTTCAACAGTTGGCAAAGGATTGTGTTTCTCTTTATAAATAATTTTAAAAGTAGTCTGCTGTAGAGCTGTGGTGATTAGGTACTTCATATTCTTTACAGGCAGCATAATTCCCGTCCAAAGTAGTCTGTATTGTGTGAGAGCACTGAAAAGAATTATAATTTATCAAGGAAGGCCTCTACTTTGTCTTACTGTGATGGCTACAACCAGTTCGTCAATCACTTGTTTCCTGAGACCTCGCTGATCACAAGCCTGTTCTTAATGTTAACAATTCATATTGAGCTTTACAGTGACAGGCCAAGAAGTCAGAAGAACTTGCATATTTGTTGCTTTATTTTTTTCATAATCTATTTTCCTGCTTCCTAGGCCCTGAAATAAAACTGATTCCGTCCTGACCTACTCCAAAACAAAGCTATTTAAAAGGAATACCAGTTTTCCCACTCATCTGTCATGATCTGGGCTTGTGAAGCTGAGTATGGACAGCGGAGTAAACACCTAGCATGTGAGGGAATCCACCCCGGGGCTTGTTATCAGACTGTGCATAGCATGGGGCTTGTCAGCTGAAGAGAGGCANGAGCGGCTGCGTGGTGCTCAGCAGCCGGCTGGGGTTAAACCACGACACAGGCCTAAATTTACCGGGTGAAAAGAGGAAAAAATAGGGTGGACAGGTGAAGAGGAGGGTTTGTGCTCTATATAACGGAATGGCTTGAATGATTGGAGCTTTGCCTTGGGCAGGTGACAAGCCAATAGAGATCTTATGGGTAAGGAGTGCAGATGATGCTGTAGTCAATGTCTGCTGCAGACCTTCTGATTAAAAAGGGGGAGCTGATGCTGCTGCCTTTAGGCAGCTGGAGAGAGCCTCACAGTGACAGGCTGTGGTACTGATGGGTGTCTGTTAACCACTTTTCTGGAAGGGCAGTGCAGCTGGGTGCTAGAAACCAGCAAATGAGTTCAGTACATTCCAGAGCAATTCTTGATGCAGGTGATCAATGAACTGAGTAGGGGACCTGCTCTGCTGGACCTGCTACTCACAGGTAGGAACTGGTGGATGATGTAAAGGTTGAGGGCACCTTTAAACTGGTGTCTTGCAAACCTTGGTTTTGCAGAGTGCTTGTCTACAGTTGCATCAGCTTCTGGCATTGATATTCTATTAAAAGTAAGAGAAATGCTTGTTGGAAGTAAAAAATGCTGACGAGTTTGTTTTGGTCTTTGTTTTTTTTTAATTGCAAAGCTGGCACAGCAGTAGGTAAGCACTAATGAAAGTAAGTTAGCTGGCACTTCAGTTTTTGGAACTAATGTTTTAAAGTGTCTTGGACAGAAACAAAGTGCATCTTGTTATTGTGTCCTCTGTTGTATAGCTGTGATGTAAATCCTAATTGTTCAGAGCATGGACAATGATGTTCTGGAGTTGCCTGGCTGTGCCGGTCAAGGGGCTGTGGAGCAAGGTGATCTCTCTTACACAGCAGCACCCTGTGTGGCTGTTTCAAAGTGATCAACTTTGAAACATCCGTTGTGTGAATGAAGACAAACTAGTAAGGTGGACGTGCATTATGTTACTTTAGTCACATTCCATAGAGCTTTAATTTTTTTGTAGCCTGGAACCTCACTAGTGGTGAGCTACTGACTGCCCAGACCTGTGGAAAATACTGCTTTCACAGATGAAATGAGTTTACCAAGAGATACAAGTTTACCAGGAAGGGTATCTCTGTCCTGAGATAAAATGGCAACATATGATGTCTGCGCTGGAAGAAATAACTTTTTACTCACAGCACAAGAGTCCAAGTCTGGTTGGGTAGTGCAACAGATATGCATATAGAAACAGGAGTTTGAAAGGTAGGCAGAGACAGGATATGAGCAACTATAACCTGATGGTCATCTGGATCAACAGGAGGACAGGGACTGTGTAAGTAGACTTATGGAGCATGGTTGTGAGGAACTAATGTTCTGCTCTTAAAGTGAAACTCAGCATAGCAAATTATCCTAGCCTTGGTTCACTGTGGAAGACTGGCAGAATGATGGAAAGCATCATAATACCCTGGTGTGGAGCTGTTAGCAATTGGTGAGATTCCATTAATTACAAAAGCTTTGTCTGAGATTCTAGTAGGAGATTGCTAGTGTTTAATCTCAGTGAGTTGGTCATTTTGAGTCTGTATTATAGTCCTTTGTGATGAAAAATACTTTTATGAAGGATTGAAGCAGGCTTGATGAGTCTCTGTCTCCCTGTGGAATGGCAATCAAAAGGGCAAAGCTGAAAGAATAGCCTTGTAGGTAAGGCCATTTGCATCCTTAAAAATAATTTCCACTAGTGCAATACAGGGAGCCCAGGAAGCACTTAGTACCCAGCCTGATGCCAGCAGTAACTGATCTACGTGGCCTCAAGTTTTGTGTAACCAAACCTGGTGTCTGTCTTTAAGCAAAATTCAATATTACTTGATTAAGTATTTAGTCAAGCCAGGAAATTGTCTTTTTGGGGATACTGAAGGTAACTTATGAGAACCATTGCATTGTTGGTATGGAGCCAATTCCACTCAGTGGTTGCACACAAGAAAACTTAATGGCTCTGGCAACCAGCCTCTCAGCCACTGCCTCTGTGAGCAAAGGCAAGAGCTGGAGGACAGCGCTTGAGTGACTTGCCTGAAGGTGAAGCAGTCTTGAACATTTTTCCATCCCCACCTCCCCTCTTAAGGGCAAAGAGGGGAAGCCCGATCACCCTGTCTGAAGTTACTGGACCTGTTACCACTGGCTACCAGGCATCGGTGCAGGCTGCCTGGGCTTTCAGAAATATGACTCAAACATGGTGAATGATGCATTGCTATGTGGAGTCAGATACTGCGATTTCAGCATTATGTTGCTCATCCCTTTTCTTTTTTGTTTTGCACCATTTATGTAATGTATATATATATTTATATTATGCTTTTTTAATGCTGAAGTGGAATATTTAATGCATGTTACAGAGCAATAGTTTGGATTTTGAAGTATTGTGGTGACACAGTTAAGTCACTTGCAACAAATACTCTCACATGACAGTCTGTTTTTTCTCTATTTTTGTTGACCAAACAAAAAATTGGCACCAAGAACATGTTCTGTAAAAAGCTCTAGATATATACATGGTATACTATAGTTTAGTCTAGCAGCCCTTGTAGAACATTTAATCTTTAAAGATAGGGACCCAACTACTATGTAAAATATTGTTAATGAGTTCTCATTCTTTCTGGGGGCAAGTTCAAACACCCTTCATGAAATTAAATGTTTAGTTCTGCTATCGCAGAGAGTGGTATTTGTTTCACTTTTGTTGGTACCAGTCTATCATGGTTAGGCTGCTGCAATGAAATATGTGGCTTGGAGATGTAAATTCTTTGTTTTCTCCAGCTACAATGAAGAGGAAGCCACTGTGAATTAAAGAGCTGTAATTCCATGAAACATTTCAGTGATGTTGTGTAAAACCAAGATATTTTGCATAATAAAATAACCCCAAGTGAGAATTTTATCCTTCTCATGCTTGATTTGAATTTTACAAGGCAGATGGCAAATAATTAAGGTTGCATAACATTTCCCATTAAAAGAACCTTGTTTCAGTCTCTTTGTAAGTTTGCTAGATTTAAATGGTTTGGCCTCTGATTCTCTTTTGCCAGGTTCTTTCCCTCCTTTTTTATTTTGTTCATCTTCAGCAAATGGACCAATTGAATGAGACATGGGAAAGTAATGGGGACTTTTGCTTCTTGAAAAAATCTTAATTGCAGTCTCCTAAGGATGGCTTAAGGCCACCATCCTTTAAAGGAATGATTTGAAACTGGAAACAGTATGAATTTGGTTTTGGAGCTACACCTCCTCCTGTCCCTATGAAAAGCCGTCCAAATTAGCCATATAAAAAGTCACAGTTAGCTCATGCCTGATGCATGAGAGGGATGCATTCAGCATTTGAGTGCTATATTTCTGTCCAGGTCTTTGGGCTGAACTGAGGCATCAGCCTTTCCTCTCAGATGCTTCAGGCTCATCGGTGTTTGCATGATTCACCATCCCCATGGAATGAGCGAGCACACTCCTCCCCGGAGCTTCTGGGGGCTGAGCGGGACTTTATTTCCGTGGCTGCTTCCAGTCTCTGCAGGCTGCATCGGCACCAGGCGCACCGACTACGCGCATAGACGCTTGCTTTTCTCCAGTGCTGCCCAGGTACCTGCTGCTGGGTGTGCAGGAAGAGTGATCTGATGCCACTAGGGAGAGGTGGGGAGGAGGAGGTGTTTGGGTTGGAATGAGGCTAGCCAGAAAACTATAAGGGTGAAAAGTAGAAAGGCAGAAGAGAGTTCCAGGGTGGCAAGTTCAGGAACAAGAGAAGGAGGTTGAGGCAGCGCATGAGGGGGATGTAAGACCAGGAAAGGAGCAAAGGATGCAGTTCGATAAGGGAAGGGGAGCAGGAGGGCAGCTGGTGGAAAGGAATGGAAAGTATTGGCAAAACATGTTGTTCTCACCATCTAGTGGCAGGGTGGGAAGTCTGCCAAATCAATTTCTGTTATCTCAGAGAATACAGCATCAATATTTCCTGAACTGATTTGATAACTGGGGGGTTGGGGGGGTGGTGGTGGTTAAAGTACCTATTTTTTTATGTTTGTATGTTTTTAATTTTAGGTGACTGATATATGTCAGTACATAATGCAAGCTTCTTATTAACATTTAAGGTTCCAAGTTCAAGCACTGAAAAGTTAGCAAACCTCAGAGTGAAACTGGCCCATGCAACTTGGTCTAATATAACCTATGCATGTACATACTGTCGAATAATTAAGCATGTGATTGTGCTCTTGGAAGTTAATAGCCTTCTCATGAGTAAGGCTAAACAACTATGAATGAAGTCAGGCTTTGATCTATCTCAGCAGTACTGCATACCTAAAGTTGTAGAGATACAGATTAATGGAAACTTCATTGCAACTTTTTTCCCAAGTCAGTGTCTAAAAAAACCTTCTGGGATTTGAAACAGTTTGTAGTTCAGTTACTAGAAACACTAGTCCGAATACAAAGATTTGTGCAAGTCTTTGTGTTAAGAATGAGAGGCATTTGTTGCAAAATACTGAACACTTGAAGGTTTTGGTTTAAAATAACTTCTGGGTTTGGTTTTTTATTCTTGAATACTTAAAACTTGGTGTTAAATATATTTCTTTTGATTACAGCACGATGCAGTGCTTAGTCAGATGTTTACATTACATATTCTGTCATGTCATCCTTATAAAACAATAAAAAGTTAGATCTGAAGAACAAAGCAACAAGTTTAACACTTACCTTATTCTTTGTTCTGTCTTCTGACACAATCCAACCAGCACCATGGTGGATTTTCCACAAGTAAATAAGGCACAAAATACAATGACAATAATACTTTTTTTTAACACCCTCCTTGATTTGGTGGATAGACAGACTATCTATGTATATCAGACTAAAAGCAATGGAATGAGTTAACATAAGATTTTTGTTGCTCCTGTTAAGAAAGTAGACTAAGAAATCTTTGGTTTGCTTTATTTTCTGTAGCAATCCATTCCTACATACGTTATTTCTCTAGAAGTCTTAATTTTCAGGTGTTGTTAAAACCTGAATACAGCTGGATCCTGAAAACAACTGGTTTTGGAATCATGGAATAAAAGCTAGTCAGTCAGAGACAAAAGGTTTCCCTGAGAGGGGGGGGCGGCGGGGAGTGCAATTCATGTCTCCAAAGGCTAAGAGTGCAAATTATAGCAGTCAGGCAATGCAATCACCAAGACAGCTAACAAGCAAGTGCTTGGAAAACCCATGACACCAATGCTTAAGGAACTAAAAGAAAATCTGCATGACTTGGAATGACTTATGCTTTTATGATGTATAAAGCCCTGTCATAGTACTGGACTTAAGGCAAATGTTTGTACTGCCAATAGAGTAGTCTGTGGCTGTGTCTGAGAGAAATCAACTGCCCATGGAGATCCCATAGAGAAACAAGTTTTGCTTTTTTAAAAAGCTTATGCAAGTGGGGGTGGGGAGGGGGCAGCAGCACATAAAAATAAGCTCCGCTATTTAGTGGTGTGACACTTGGCCTAAGATCCCACAAAGAACCTGGGGACAAAATATACTTTGGTTTTGCTGGTGTACCTGAAGTGATGAATTATTCTCATAATATGAAGGCCAAAGAGCTCTAGTAACCATTTGATGTGTTCATATTAAAGCAACTTTAAAAGTAAATATTAGTGTTATTTAAAGATTGTATGTGAGTACCTTCCTGTTCACATATGTAACTTTGCCTTTTCAAACATGTATTCATTTATATAGTTTTTCCAAAGACATAGAGCTCAGAAATAATTAAGGTTGTTTGTGCAGACTCAGTTCTGCGCATGCAGTATTGTAATTATCTATTAGTCTGCTGCCCTTATGCCAAGCAATACCTTACTCTTCAGGAAGTCCTATTTCCTGGCAGCTGGATATCAGTAAAGATCACAATAAAGATTACAGTAAAGAACTAGTCCCTGAATTGAAAATAGAATTTTCCAGTTTCCTATGATGTTCACTTAGAAAGACAAGTTTTCCAGTAAATGGTGTCTTGAGAATTTAGTTGAGCTCTTGGCTGGTAGTAGCTATATTTGTCTTGTGTCTCCTTAAATATGACAGTGTAGTCCTGGCATAGTTTTTATTTTTGACAGTGATTGAAGTGATTAAGGATAAGTCATGCAACAGAAATACATTTTCTTAAGTCTGTGTTTCAGCTTTGTTTCCTGCCCAGCAATGGTAGGAAACATTCCTTTTTGCTTCACTGTTGCTGAATATATGCATTTTGCACCACATTAAATGATTGTTTTATTTAGCTTACAGTAATAGGATATATCTTTTATATAAAGAACAGGAGAAGAATTAGAAAATGGAGTGTTGCACTTGCTCTAAGTAGTTACAGCATCCCTTCCAGTGAGGTAGAGGCAGGCTAGCAGAAAACTGCCTGTTTTCCTCAAGCAAGTGTACTCTTGATTAGCGTAATGACTTGAATGTGTGCATCCAGGAACTCAACTGCTAAATAACAGCATGCAGTCTTTGTAGTTTTAACTGTTTCAGAAATAATTGTCTGCACTGAGTAGGTTATATAAATAGGCTTTTGTGAATCTTCCTGCTGTCTTTAGTTGAGAGGTGGTTGTTGCTATAGCAACTGTCAGGCATTATTCATGTTTTATTTTTCTAAGGCTGGAAGGAGTACTCTGAACATCTCTGCAAAATTTGTGAGCTGTAGAGCTTTGCCCAGGAAACTCTGCAACAGTGAAATGGTTACCTGTGTTACTAGTTACTAGTCCCACTAACTTGTAGATGGTCTAGAGTTTACCTATTGGGAAGAGAAATCCCAGCAAATGTCCCAGGCATAAATCTAAGTTGCCTAATGTGGTGTTGTGTGAAGATAATTAGGTACCAGGAGCAGTGTAATGCTTAACTTGGCTTGTGAGCCTGAAAAAATTTTGGAAGAGTTGAAAGCACAGAGGAAAACATGGATATGCACTGAGTTCAGTGGGGATGTGATAGCTTGTGTATGTCAGTGGGCTGGCAAGAAGAAAGCACTGTGTTGGTCTGGGAGCTTATGGAGAGTCTCCTAAATTAATCAGAAGATATTGTTCATTTTGTGACATATTCATTTTAGTTAAAAGTACATACTGCATCAAAAGAATGGTTTATTTTTATTTTAGTTTTTCCTTTTGGGAGGAGAAATCATTACCTTCTCTTGTTGCAAAGCTGAGACCAAAGAGATTGCATTGTTTTCAGAAATGTTTAGATCTCAAGATCAAATTGCTTAATAGAGCAACGTATAGCAAAGTGTCCATTTTCCCCTTCTTTCGATCCCCATATTCACTTTATTGTACTGCAGTTGCTATCTGTGTTTTTGTAGAACTCAAAGGCTGCAATATGCTTTGATCGTTGTGCCCTCTGAGCAAGGATATCAAATAATGAATACTCAAGTTGCTCCCCACAGCTCAAGCAGTCTGACCTTGGGATCAGTGTGATACTGAAAGCAGGCTAGTCTGTGTCTAATTCTCCAGTTCTCAGTGGTAGGTGTAAGCTTCATTGTGGCTTGGAAATACTCAGAGGAATTACCTCATAGTTTGGAGCAAGCTCTGTAGTTGAAGTCCAGAAGAGTTTTTCATCTAGAAAAATGTACAGGTGTTCCATTTCATAATCTTTGAGGTGACCTTCCATGTAAAACTATTACAACAATACACTGGCACAGACCCTGGATGTGAGGATCTGCCTGACATTGTGGTAGCAAATGCTGCCTGTAGCAGTGAGAAATCTGAGGAGGAGAGGCAGCTGGTACCCTTGCACCTTGGCTGAAAGTGTTTTGCCCTTAAGCAACAAATAAATCACTGCAGGTTGCATATTGCCTAGTCTTGGTGTTTGAAGAGCACATGGCCTATGACAAGCTGCACAGCACAAAATGTTGGGTGTCTGGAACTGAGGTTGCCCTGCATGCCCTCAGGTGGTGGCATTTCAGCTTTTATTTTGGTTATGTGTAATTAAAAAGCTTCCAATCGTATGTTTCACCTGTACCTGGCCGAGCTTGCCAGCCTTCTGGTCAGCTGCAGAATCGGCTTCACAGCACAGGCTTTTCTAGGAGATAACAGGGACCTTTTTTTCCAGTGGTCCTTTTGTGTTAATATCTTTGTTTTATATTGCAGTAAGATGATGCAATATCATTATCCAGAGGAAATAATGTGAGTGTCAGACTTTTTTTGTAAATGCTGTTACAGTTACTGTGTTTCTTTTATCACCTTTAAGACACTCTAAGCAGTATAAGGGCTCTCCCTACAAAGGCACTCAGTTTGGTATGTTCTCCTACGTTATTTAATATTTTAGGATGTAATGCTTTTTAAAGCCAAGATAGCCAACCAAAAGTAATCTTATAAGTATGTGTCTCCCAATAGAGCAGTTACACAATTTTAATCTAAAAAAAATGTGTCCCTTTCCCTGTGGTTATTTGCGTCATCCAGTTTTATGTCTGCGGATTGTTTCCAAAGAAATCTATTTATGCTTCTGGTTTTGGTGTTTTACAATTTAGTGCTGAATTAGCTGTGACAGCTTTAAATCATCTATTTATCTTCCTAGTCTACAATATGATGAAAACAATGGCAACTCTTATACTATTCCATGAGTCGTAAATACTAATGCTGATGAGTTTTCACTTCTACTTAGCTCAGCCAGGACACCAGAGATGAAGAACATTAGTAACAGGGCTTTGTATGGCAACTCTGATGGTAGACTTCTGTGGTAAGTGCTAGAGCAAAAAGAACTGGTTTGGTCACTGCAGATTGGTGTCTTTTAATTTATTTATTTTTGCAAACCAGACCCTTAAGTTCCACAATGTTGGAAGTATGAAAAGATGTACTTCAGCTTCAAGCTTCTAAGAATTGAAAATATTTTAATGCAAAGCTAATTCATAGGTGTGTTTAAGGCATGATCTTTGCTTTGCTTTACTCTTTCAGTGAGTAGAAATGAAATGTAGATATTCTCTCACTCTTCTGAGTCAAACCCCTAACTTGCAAATGTACTATATAAGTACTGCTGTTTAGACTTTAAAAGAATAGGCATTTTCTATTTGCTAATGATGAAAATTTCAAAAAGCTTATATCCTAAATTGTGAAGACTTGTATTACCTGTACTAAAAATAGCAAACTGGTCTATAGTCTGCAAGTACTCTTTGCTTCACCCTGCTTCCCTCAACAGTTCCTTTGACCTACTTCCCTTAACAAGAGACCCTAATTGTTGACATCTAACCAAAATTAGGCACATCTCTTTATCCTTTCAAAATGGAAGTCTAGATCTTAGTTTTAAATCACTGGAGTGCATTAGATGTAAGCCTTTTAGAGAATTCACCTGCATCACAGTTCTTACTGCCTCACTGCTATAGTAATGGGCAGAACCTTGTTATCTTTTTAAAATAACTTTCAGTGTTGCTAATTAGAACATTCTGTTACAAAAGGATTTTGATTGGAGCTCTCATTGTATAACCATACCCGTTCTGCTAACAGCTTTCTGAAGCATTTAAATTAAGAAGCCTGAGGATATTGGTTTGGATGTGTTTCTATTTTTCTTCTGAAGTGGTGGCTCTGTTAGGGAAATCTTTCTAGTATCTCTTTATGAACCATCTACACCAAGGCTTTTAAGGGGGCTTGGGGTTTTTTTGGGTGGAGTGGAGGAGGCTTGACAGTAAGCGTGCAGAGTGTAGACTTTCCATCCTGATGCTTCGGTTCTGTTCCTATCTGCATGGTCTTCCCCAAAGGATTGACCTGAAAGAAAGCCAGTGCACCATCAATGTCTTGGTTCCCCCCTTCCCTAAAAAACTCACATCTCTTGTGACCAGGCTGTGGTAAAATGTATGTTAATGTCATGCAAGCTTCCCTTCCTATCCGAATCCTCTGATTCTCTCCTTGTCCCTCCTGCAACCTATCGCTCAGTCCTCCACTCTTCCCATCCCCAGATATTTCCCTCGCTTTTCCACCCTCTTGTGCTAAATATCTTGATTTCCAAGCTCACCCTCAGCACTGCTCTGAGTCTCTCTGCTGAACTCCCCACTGAACCGACCTCTGAGCCTTCCTGGAGACACCAGGAAGCTCTTTGTCCATAGTGACTGAGAGCAGGGATTTCTTATTGTGCTGTTTTGCTCCTATCCTCAGCAACTGCTCAGGGAGCATCCGCTGGCTACCAGGACAGCGCGTCCGCTGCATAGGAAGGGCTCTGCAGCAAGATTTTTAAAGGATGAAGTTTGCTTCAGAATGGTCTGTGGATAGGAGGTGACTGCTGGCAGGCTACTTGCTCTTTGGAGGCCAGCAGCAACCCACAAGCCACCATTTACTGTTTCCTGCAGAGATGGGAAGTTTTAAGTTGTTGCAGAGGAGGAGAAAAGGAGGGGATGTTTTATGTCACTAAAATGGTGATGCTTATTTTCTGTGTCCCTCTTCAAGTGTCAGAGTAAATATCTCGGACACAGCTGTTCTAAGCAGTATGTACAAATGAATTTCAGTGATGAGAAAAGGAGATAATTTGGTTTTGTGTTCAAGCTTTTGTGTTTGGGTCTCTGCTTGATCCATCTCCATGCTTCTCAGTAGGGTCGTATCGTAGCGTGTATTAAAAGTAAGAATTTTCTTGCTATCTCATTTTGAAGGACTTGACTTTGATAAGTTATGTATGTATGCATGAGAGCTTACAAAAGCAAAGCTAGCACTGGTTGCAGTGTAATATTGGTACAGTCAAAGCACTGTACCAAAGCTAGCACTGGTTGCAGTGTAATATTGGTACAGTCAAAGCACTGTTTTATAATAATCTTATGAAAAGGCACATCAGGTCCTGAACAAGATTAGGGCTCCAGAGTGTGCTTACACAGTGAATAAATGAAAGCAAGGAGTAGCCTTGGCTCAGTGTTCAGCTCAGACACAGCTGGTAGAAGCAGGAGCATAAGAAAGTTGGTCTGTCCAAGGTCAATCCAACTTCCAGTACAATGCAGTAATAGCAGAAAATACTGTCTCCAGCCGTGCTGGAACAGATTACCAGGCCACTTCTCCCCAGCTGTTCTTGAGGGGTAGTTTCAGAGTTGTTATTGACAAGTGGATTTTGTAAAAGCTATAGTGTTAAATAAGAGTGCATGTAGGTGTTTTCTTATGTATTTTTTAAGACTTACTGCCTCCCACATTTCTAAAAAGGAGAACAAATCATAACTTTTTCCTGACATACTCTGAAGATTTTAGACATCCAGCTGCTTGGTTTTTACCTTTTTATTTATCAGCTAAGTTGCATGCATCTTGGTAATTTTTGGCCAGCCATAGGACTTCCAGACATATTTATCTCTGGAGAGATCATTGTCCTTTATTCCCAAACTTCTAATTTTAAAATACAAGTAAAATATAAGTATGGGATGCAAGCATGGAATGAATGCAGTACTTAACTCTAGAGTAATAAATGGCACTAAAGTATTTCTTAGTGTATTGTTTGTCTAAGTATATATATATGGACACTATTGATAATGCAAAGAATAAGAAATGCTAAAGACTTGCAAGACTTATCTTACCGTAAATATGGAGAGTAGCTTTTACATGTGTACAAATTACCAAAGTTTTATTCATAAGCTGTGGATATAAGAAGAGGCAAAAGTCACAAGCAGTAGGAAAGCTTTTATTCATGTTGAACTTTTTTTTTCCCTGGATCATGGCTTACATGAATTTGTTGATAGGATAAACACTCCAGTTTTGCCATTAGAGAATTTCCCATCCAAACTTACTCTTCAGTCTTAAAGTTCAGTGCTGTTTCTTTAGATTAGAACAGCCAGTTGTTGAATGCTCAGGCTCTTATTCCAAGTTAGGTATTCAGGATTTCGGTCTTAATGTAGTTCTGCATTTAAGCTAATAAACTTTGTCAGCTCTGACCTGTATCTGCACTTTCAACATGCTCCACCCAGCACAGCAATATCTCTGATTTGACCGGCATGCTAGCCAGCCGCTGTTCCCAGTGACTGGATAAAACTGCCTAGAGTAGCCTCATTTCTTCATTCTTGCTTATATAGCCCTAGGAGGCTCTGTTCTATGCTTAATTCTGAGTAGTTCAAACTATGCATTTTTACATTGTGCTTATCAGGCATAAGATGCTATATAAAATAAGCATGTGAACTGAAGAGAGGATTTTTTTGTTTGTTTTTGGAGCAATAAGGAAGTAATTAGAGGTAGAGGAATTGGATGCTAAGGAGTAAAGAATACAGCAGTTCTCAAGTTATCTCTGTTCTAAATTTCCCAGTTTAATACTGGATATCCTCTGCTACGTATTGGCAACACTTTTTGACTGTTTTATTCCAGTTGTCACTTCTGATGCCTCCTCTATCTCCCAACACGCATCCCCTGGCACTCTTTGACAGTTAAGCAGCTGTTCAGTCTAACTGGGGGATTAGCTGACAAGTGGCAGGGACAGAATAGCTAGATTTTTTGTTTTGTTTTTCCCTTTAATCCTTCCTCCTCTGTTCTAGCTATTTCTTTTTTTCTCCCGGCTGTTTTTCAACACTTCTGTCTCTGACTTGTGGAATTAGAGCAAGAAATTGGAAGGTGGTGTTTCTTCTTCGCTGCTCAGTGCACCCTTTACCCAAAGGCATATCTGAACTGTCAGGCACACCTATCTGTGTGCATGCATGCCTCAGGCTTACCTGTGCCTGAGCTCTCATCCATGGTTGTGCAGCCTTTGTACAGTTCCCCTTTTCAGACATTTGCTAGGGCGCAGTTCTGTGGGGGCTGCTGTGCATGTCCTGACTCTGACACGGGTCCGAGCGCCGTCTTTTGCTTGTGGTCCCCAAGTGCTCTTTCCACTGCATTTCATCTGTTAAAGATTCTACTTCTGGAAGTGGAGATGCAGTAGTACAGCTGCCTCTGTCCTGAGGCTGATGTCCTTCCTCAACTGAACAGAGCCTTAATGTCGTCTTTCCAGGTCTCCAGCCTTGCTGTGGTGGCTCTGGTTTGCCATTCACCTCACTGGGAATAGCTGATTCATTTTGTGCAAACATGCATTTGATTTGCCACAGTCTGTAAAGCAAATGCTTGTAGTCTGCACAGCTCTTGTGTTTTTTTTAAAAAGCCTGTCAAAATGCTGGTGTGACACTTCCCAGCTCAGTGTTTCCTTGGCATTCTGTGGTTTTTTCAGGTCTGGGCCAATGTTCCTCCTGCTTTCCAGAGCATCCTTCCAGGGGCTCTACTTCTCAGTCAGGCTTTTCCCATTGGATGTGCTGCCTTGCTTAGTCTCTCAGGCCAGTCTCCTTTGACCAGAGCTTACCTGGCAGGTAAAGCACTAAAAGTTTATAGTTTTCCTCCTTTTTCAAGGTTTCCTATGAGACTTTTCTCCAGCTTTGCATCTTTTAAGATAGAAGTTCTCTTTGGACTTGTTTTGCTTCCCACTGCTAGTAATTCCTATTTCTGCTCACACAGACCTTCTTTGGAGAAGCTGAGGATAGCTGGTTTCTTTACTTCAAGAGGAATACCTTAGAAAAAATGCCTTTAATAACCTTGCAGTCTGTCTGACAGGTACTGACCATGGAACAGCTTTAAGTATTTCTTGCTGTTATAAAATGTTTTTTTGCCTTTTAGAAAGTAGGTTTTGGTACAGGTACTTGGAACAGGGAATCTTAGCCACTGTGCGAAATGACTGAGTGTAATTATAATGGCTGTATGGGAAATAGGGTAAATTGACATCCTATATGAAATTGCTTGTCAGTCCTTCTAGAGCTTGTACTTATCCTGGTAATAGAAGCATTGATTAAATCTGTCTGAATGTGAACATGTAGACATATCAGAACTGATCATAGACTTGTAAACAGAATTAATTTCCATCACAAAACTGCTTTTTTAGGAATAACCTGCCAGTTTTGCACTTGCCTTGGTTCAAGGTAAAACTAAAAGCTGAACCTACAGGGATCTTCCCTAGCACTGGTCAGCCTTACACATCCCTTTCAGCTCTGCCTCTGGAATGTTTAAATACTGATTTCTGTGCTGCAACTGGTTTTACTTAAGAGCTCAGTGTTTACAAATGCATATGTATTTAGTAGCAGTACATCTCTCTCTTTCCCCTCCTCCCCCTTCCAGATAGAGAAACTGAGGCCTAGTTTTCTGTTTCATACTATGCCATATAGTAATGGCAGAGCTGAGAGAGAGGAGCTAAGTATCTTGATTCCCACTCAGTGGGACCATGCTACATCCTTAAAAGACCAAAACACAATAATGTAGCACACATATCAGGATGGGAGCAGAATTCTTTATGTTGCTTTGGTGATGTTGTCCTCCAGTTTATTTTGCAGATGTAACTTCTAAAGTCACAAGTATTACCTAAAGTAATAAAATTTCACATGTGACATTTCTTTCTTTACTATTACAAAATGAAGATATAGTAACTTAGTTTGGATTCTTTCCACTGTTTTCTGTGATTCAGTTAAGTACTTGATGTCAAGTGTATACCTAAGTATTTAGGTAACACAAAATCTGTTTTAACTCAGGTATGTAACTTGTATTGCCAAAGGAACATAGTTCATGTTCACAGTATTGTTTCACACTTGCATTTTAATCCCCAAAAGCTGCCTTAAAATTGAAGTTCTATACTGTTCTATCCTTTTAAGCAATTATTGGTAGCGCATGTCTTAATCATCTGATAGATGTGCATTTTTAGTATGTCTGGGGTTTTATTGATTAGTTAAATTTACCTTTACGTACTTGCAGTTGGGCATTTCATGCAGGCCTGGGTAACTAACACTAGAGGAGAAGCATATGGTGAAAGGAGGGAAGGCAAACTCGTTGAAAATTGAGGGGAGAAAGTATCTGACTTCTTTAAGGAATCTGTATTTCTGGCAGCTGGAGCAGATTATTCCACAAGTTTGAAGTAGCTTTGTCAAAGCTCATATCATGGCAAATGTGAGTTTCACTAATCTGTAGTGAGCTGTTGCAGGTTTTTACATCAATGACTTTGGATGACATGCTAGATAATGTTGAGCATAAAGTTGTAGTAATATAGTAGTAGGGATATTGCTTTAGTCAATGGAAGTAGTAAGTTCAGAGCAATCCTAGGCCAATATGTGATCACCATCAGTTGCTACCCAGTCACTGAGCACTTAACAGGAATAACTGAAGTAAGATGCATAATCCAGCTCAATTTTAAAATTACTTTTAACTTTAAAATATATACTTTTACCTTTTAAAAATGGGGGGGGGACCTTCCAATCACAATAAAATAGTGTTGCATTGATGTGTTCAGAAAGAAAACAAGGTTTTGATTCTGCCAGTGCTTCAGTCAGTGGATGATTTCTATGCAGTTTCTGAAATCCATGCACTGGATAGGTAGGTGAAGTTGTATATTTTTAAGCCCTTTTAGGCCCCACTTAGAGCTCAGCTGCTGTGATTGTCTTCCCCAATATATCTACACTATTACCCAGACTGTCTTCAGCCTTTTAAGTTTCCAGAATGCTTCACAGAAAAATATCCTCTGATTTCTAACACTTCTTTATGCCACGTAAAGATAGTGGTTCAAGATAAGCAGCAGAGCAGTTACTAGGTAGTTGAATGATGTCTCTCCTGGCATGTGTTGTTATTGAGTCTTGCTGGAGCCAGTGTTGTCAATATTTAGGTTTGGATTTTAGATGTTTAGTTGTCTGGTTAATCTGTTTGTATCTTAGAGCAAGAGGTACTTTATGTGGGAGCACACCTACACTAGTTACTAAATACTTGTTTGATATCTAGTGTCATTAAAATTCATGGGTGTGCCGTCTGTTCTTTTCTTCATCACTCATCATATGAGCGGTCATATGAATGTGTACTCAAACTGTGTCACAAAATATTCCAAGGAAATGTCAGACAAGAGGAAATATGGAAAAAATATTACTCTGTGTACCTAGGTTCTGTTACAAGTGTATTATCTGGATGGCATTTAAACCATTGTTTTGAAGTTAATGGAGCATTGCATAATCCCATGGAACAATGCTTGAAGAAAATAATGCACGTGCACTGTATAAAATATGCAAAGAAACTCGTGCTGAAGCTATTAGAACATCAGTGCTCTCACTAATGCTCAGAAACAATATTTTTACTATTTTATAACAGTTTCCTCTTCTAATATGATGTTCTAGGCCAGGCTGATGGGAATAGTTATGTAGGTTCCCCATGTATTACAGCGATTCTGATGGGAATCGTGATGTAGTTTCCCCATGTATTACAGCGGGCTGATTCAGGCAGGAGGAAAGTCTGTTTTACCTCCCTCCCAAGTTAAAGTAGTAGTAAGATGTAAAGAGTTTAAATGCACTTACTCTGAATAAAACACTTTTTTTCAGGCTTAGTACCACCCATTTGGAACACTGAGAGGAGAAAGTATGTTTTTTGATAATGGGAGATCCTACAAAGCCTGGCGGTGCAAGTTTTCAGTGTTGTTCAGATTATCTTGCCAAAAATCAGTCCATCTACCTATAGGTCAAACTAATCCTTTGTACAAGGCCTTTAAAATGGCAAAATACTAAAATCTTTTATTGGGCTGCCTTTAAGGTGTGACAGTTCTTATTGTGATTTGGAATCAATATTTGCTAAGTTCAACAGTAGTTACTTCTATTGATCACAAGAGACTTAATACAGTTGTGAGAGAAGGATGTGTCTTTTTTTGACAATTATTTAAAATTTCATACTTTTTTTTTGAGAAATGATGTGATTTTTGCACTCTGCTCTCAGAAAAATAGCATTGATCAAGTGTTTAGCATTTAGCATTCTAGAGCAATGTTTTGCTATTTCCCTCATCTGCCCCCCCCCC
>VZTQ01001603.1:45618-92484 GCA_013400755.1 Pelecanoides urinatrix | reverse complement strand
GTACAGTAAGTGTCACATAGGTTCCTTCTGCTACCATTTATCCTTTATGTTCATCCTGAAACATGCCTGTGGAAGTGTGGAAGGAGGTAAAGGGGAAACAAAGACTTTTGTCAGGCGTTTAGGGAATGAACTCACTGAGGTACTAAGGCCTAAGTGTATATTGTTAAAGCTGACAAGAATAGGAAATTGCTTGGTGCCTTCTGAAAAAAACTTTTTAAATTGTTTTCTAAAGCGGATCTAATACAGTAATGTCTTTAGCTTTTAAAGCTGAAGTAATCAGTTTTTTCCAACTTTCATTTCTAGTGATATTTTAATTTAAATGAATTGGGTGGTTTTTTCCCTCCCCTAAGCTTTATTGATATAACTGTCTTTTTATACTTGCTTGCAAATACTTTCAGGCTGTTTGTGGAACCGTTCTTAGAATTCTGACGGTCTCTAGACTCTTCCCAGATTGCAGTGTTCCGGACTCCTATAGTGGAGCTGCTGGACACGAAGATGAGTTGCAAGCTGAAAAAATCATGGCATGTAATTTCCTGGCTTGGCTTTTAATTAAATAGATGCTGAGCCAAGGATATGTTTGTGATTTGAAGTATGATAATGAATCTTTTGTTTTTTCTTTTAAAATGGTTGTTGAAAGGGCATTCAGAGCTACAGAATTATCTCTTTCTAGACTGACAGGGCCTGATCAAAAGTCTTCTGAAAATAATGGGAATCTCTTCTCTGTTAGGTTTCATTCAGGTCATAAATTATCCTCTCTTCAGTTCTGGATAATGTGTTAGTAATTTGTAAAGAGTCTATGAAGTTTTTACTAGTATCTTGTACCATACCTTTAGAAACTTAGGATTTGCAAGTCACCTTTAGCAACACACTTTCCTCATCACATCCAAACATTGCAACATGTTTGAATGTTTGCTTCTTCAAAGTCACTCTGCAGTTTCATTCTGTTACTCCCACTAACTTGCTTTTATCAGTGTGATTAATCCAGCTTCCTCCAAGGGAAATTTTTTTTTTTTTTTTAAATTTAAGGCTGCTGTTATACAGTTATACACCTTATTAAAAACAACATTGTTAAAATGGAATCTTCATGTGGCTCTTTCCTCAACTTGAATGGGGAACTTGTATTGTGGCTTCAATGTTTTCTGTGTAACCTTCAGGGTTTTTCTATGCAAAATGCTGTAGAATTATATTAAAATGGTATTTCACAACAATCTTGTTTTAAAGGGAATTCCGCAACATTTATGTTGCATTATAATAGTGGTTGAGCTGTTTAGTAATATGGTTAATCTCTTTCCTTTTCTTCCTTGTTTTAGCAGCTGAAGGTTCTAAAATACAGGACAAGAAACTCACTTCAGGACAAAGCAATGCTGGAACTAAATCAGGTATGCCAGCCATTCCACATGTTTCACATAATAAGGCTGTCTGCTTCAATGGTATGAAAACCAGCTGTCTTCCTAGGAACTTTTAAAACATTTTATGCTTTTATACTTCTCGTATTGTTTCAGTCAAAACTGGTATCAGTGACTGTTCATATTTAGTTAGGCTGGATTCTCTGATTGTTTGCAAAGAAGCAAAACTGGAAAAAAAAAATCTAGTACAATTTAAGAATGAGGGTTGGGAAGTGAGGAAAGGCAACAGAAGCAACTATACTTGCATCTGTGCTTGCATGAGAATTATAGCCAAGGATTTATAGCTTTATATAAATATGCTTCTGTTAAGACATTTCTTCATTTATCACAAAGCATGCCATATTCTGTAATATACTCTATGCAGTGGGCAGGTGTTTGTCATTACTTCACTATACCTGATCGGTACATTAAGTGGATTTAATTCACTGTTCACTTACACCGTCGAAAGCCTATGTACTAAAATGCTTAATGTAATCCTTGATGCCATGGGTCTGTTACACTTGCATGATAAGACCAAGATCCAGAAGAGCACTTAAATGTCTGAATTCTGCCTGTATTGCAGTTCATGTACCCAAGCTTAAAATATGCAATTAATAATGATCTTTTATAGATGCCTGAGAAAGCATAGTGCTTGTGTTGCTGAGGACTAAGCTCCTTGACAGCCTGGCAGCTCAGCGGCTGTTCTGTACTGACAGACTCTTCTCTATCCCCAGACTGGGTACCGTTTGGCCTACGTCCTCAGAGGGAAGCAATCCCAGTGCTGTCTGTGTTCAGATCACACTTCGCATGCTCTGCCAGGCAGCTCTGGGTCTGGCACAAAGTGCAGCATTCGTGGCTGCTCTCAATCAGAAAGGCAATGGGAAAAAGTGGAGAGAGTGGAGATAACATTACCCACTTCCACAGCAAAACCAGAACTCTTGGGGTTGGACAGTGTTCAATATCTACTTTATCCTGCAGTAGTTAATCCCAGTTTTCATTTCTCAGGAGGGTGTCCTAGCTGCTGCTATGTTCTCTTCATCTATGCTGCTGTGTAGAAGGAACGCAAAATTCCTAGGGCAGGAGAGAAGGAGGGCACAGGCATGTGTGCAGGCTTTAGCTCTGCACTAAGCTGGTGAGAATCTGTGTTGAAGAGAGAATTCCTGAGAGCTGGTGGTTTGGTTTTTGTTTGTTTGGGGTTTGTTGTTGTTGTTTTTCTTTAGACTGCATATGAATTTTGTGTCAAACAGTGTTTTGGTTAAAAACTACACTAAGGAGTTTGCAACAAGAGTGACAGCTGTCACTATAAACAATGTCATTATTGTCTGGAAGGTGTCTACAGGCTGAACAAATGTTAGGAGTACAAGGCAACTCTCAATGTGTGCTTGGCAGTGCAAAGGGAGCTAGATAAAGGGAAAAGAGTTTGAGACCCAAGCAATGCATCTTTTCAAATAATAGTGTGACTTACACTTCTTTCTCCCTGCAGCACCCTTGTGAACTAACTTACAAACTGGCTGTTGTTTTCCACTTGATATCCCTTTTAGTTTTTTTAGTACAAGAAATTAGCACCCTTGGAGTCAAGGGCAGAAGGGAAGCAGCCTTCCCTTGTGAGAAGGGAATTGAGAGGATTATAGATGGAAATGAAGAATAGTAGTAGTCTGACTTTTGAAGTCACACTGAGCACAGCTGATAGTTAGCCGAGCCTCAGAAACTGGCCATATGTAGTACGTACATATGACAATTACTAATTTAGCAAAATTACAACCCAATTTCTACAAATGTCAGCTGTGCTTAAGAGTTCAGTGAGTATTAATTATATAGAAGACATTAAAAGCTTGCATTTTCCTGTTGTTACTACAATTGGGGACCAAAAACGACTGACATTTCAGTGCTGAATTTCTGCAAAATACTGTTCATGGCGCCTGAGCTCTTGTAAATGAACTAGTAAATTCTTAAAAATAATTTTGAACTAACAATAAGTGTTGTAAGTTTATGAAAAATACTGTTTTCATACGTAGGTTAGAGGCTTAATTTCCAGCAATAGATACAAAATTAATTTCCCCTTTATAGAACTATGGCTTATTTAATCTCCAAATATCCCTCTCAGGCATAATATTAAGCATTTGTATGTTAGTAAGTGTAGTGAAATGGGCTGCTGAGCATGAGTTCATACGCATTGCATCATAACCAGACTGCAACTTCTACAGCAGCATGTGGGTCCCTGGAGTGTTCTCTGTAAGGCTTTGCATATGTCCAGTTATCAATTATTTCTGTAAGAATTGAGGAATTATTGAAGAATTTGTTGCAAATTACATGTTTCCCATCTCCTTGTGCAGCAACTTAAAGCTATTGCCTGATGACAAATATGAACAAGAGAGAATACAAAGTACCTTGTGTGTATGTCCTGGTATTCCTACTGAATAAGAAGAAATGCCAGTCCCCCAGGTATTTGCCTGGCGGGTTGTTAATGAGCAGAGACATGAGAGAGAAAATGGGGAGCAGGCCCAGTGAACTTTCTTGTTTTGCTGCAATTTGAAGCTATTGAAGCTATGTGCTGGGGGGTGTCAGCAGATCAGCTGGATTCAGAATGCAGTTGTTGGAACTGGGCTTGTAGCCAAACTATGAAGGATCATTTTCAAGGTGTAGAAAAGACATTTTAGTTAACAGTGTAAGATTTGCACCAGTAATGTATGCCCCAGCTTCTAGCAGAGCAAAGGCAGTGCTGGTCTGCTGCAGAAGTGTTATCCCCATCTTTGTGCCAATATTGATTTAGTTCTTTGTGCTCCCAAATGTATGCAAAATAGCTTGTTATTGAAGACATACACTCTGCATAGCCTGCAACTTAATGTGAAGTCTTTAGGATTGTTCTAACATCCTGAGGTGTTGGGAGAGGGGCTGTGTGTGTGTGAACACTCTCAGGTGTGTGATACAGAAAAAATAATTGGATATCTTCAAAAAGAATGACAGAGGGCAGCTTTAAAAATTTATTTTATTCCTTCCATTGCTTATAATTAGGAATTCTTAAGGGAGACCTTTTCAGTTTGCCTGTCCATGCAACCCTCCTGCCTCTTTGAAGCATTGCTGCTTCTCCCCGATAGGGAAACCTCTCCTCTCAAGAAAGGGGGAAAAAAAAAAAAAAACCTGGAAGGAGAATAGTATGTTCTGAAAGAAGCGGGATTTTACGTTATTCCCTAGTGTCTCATCATTCTCTGTCAACTCAATGTTACATTGACTTTGCTGACAGCCCTTGAAGGGAATCTCTGTATTCCAGGGGAATTCACATTGGGTGTGCATTATTCCACTACCACTAATTAATTACGCTACAGAAATTCATGTTTTGTGAATCTCGTGTGCCAGCCACAAGAGCGAAGGAATATTATTACCCTTTTGACCTGTGTCTGCATGCTGAAGAGACTGCATGCAAGTCAGCACACTTCTTAGTATCAACCAGATGTTAATCTACACCATACATCGGACAAATCAATGGCATGGCTAGGCATAGTTCACAGATGGCAGCACTGTGTGCTATCCAACCAACATTAACGGTTTGATCTTAACTGGGTGATGGATTACCTTTGTCTTTGCTGATGACTTGTTCACTTGCTGCACCTTTCGTTGGGGCTATCATGTTTAAATGTTCTTCCTACCAACTATACAAGGGGTTTTCTCCTTGCAGGTCTTACTTTGCACCACTATTAATGACATTAATTGGGGCTGTAGTCTCTGACTGTTGTTGAGATGATAGTTTTTTCACTGATGAGAGTTAAAGAATAATTAAACTGAAGCTAATTGTCAGTGAACTCTTTCATCCAAGAAATCTTGTCATCCCGATGCAGAAAATTCCGTTGGAGTATGAAATGTGCATTACTGATTTTTCATCTAATTCAAACAACTATTCAAAAATCTGTCTAGCACATCGTCACTTCAGGGATTTATTTTTGCAAATACCTTTAACCTCATTTTTATGACCGATTGTATTGTTTTGCAAGTAACTTTTATCATAGGTATGCAGCCTATACACAATAGGCTGACTTTACATGTTTTTACAAATCGCTTACTTGTGTATTCACACTGAATAGTGAAAAGGATCTGTTGTCTTGTTTTTATGTGTACTTCCATGGTGACAGTATTCTAGGTAGTTCTTTGTCTTAAAATACTTAAAAACTGAGTTCCTCTCAATACTAAAATAAATCAGACAATTTCTTTATACCCAGAAATCTTTTTGATTTTTCTGTGGGGTTTTTTGTTTTTATTCAAAGCAGACTTTTTCAGTTCTAGTGGAAAAAGCATAAAATGAACAGCTTTCCACATGTAACAGCACAGGCTAAGGATGAGTAGGAAATTAGTTTAGTAGCATGCTGAGATGAATTGGTAACTTGGATTTTGTTCCCTTCTTGTCTGGAACAGCTCCACTGCTGAGGCTGTAAGTAGGATGCTAGCTGTTTAGCATTTTGGTTTTTTCTGGAGAACTTGCTAAGCAAGTGATGTTTTTCCAGCCAAGCCTGAATTTTTCTAGTCAAGCTGGGCTCTGACACAGATTTTTCATATTATTCTTAGTTTTATTGCAGTGATCCAAGTGGCCAGTTGCAGATACTTTTAAATAAATTGTGTAGCTAACTTTCAAGCTACAAGGATAGTTGAGGAAACTAATCATCTATCTTTACTGGTATTATACCAGTCCACGCATGTGATGCATTATCTTAACATGTTCACCGGAACGTTTAACACATGTGCACACAAACATCTGTGGAGATCAATATCACACTATCTTCAGAAGCTCAACCAGAACTGCTATAGTATTTTGATCCAACCTGTTTTGCTTGGGTACTGAGCTGCTTCAGTCTTGTGAAATAGGGCTTATTGATTTTTTTTTTTTTTTTTTTTTTTGAGGCAATACTGGTGGGAAGAGGGTGCTGCATTGTATCAGAATTTCCTGTGGATGCATTTTGGAGAGAGGTTATGGAGTAATAGACAGTATTTTGTCAGAATGCTCTCAAGCAATTGAGTTGTTACAGACTTGGAAACAAAGCTTAACTTCTTCCTGGGTTTTCACAAGCAGCTGTCTTGCTTGGAATTCAGTCCATTCTTTAGGAGTGTTTTATATCTTGATAACAAGAATACATTCTTTTTTTGTTTTTAATTGTTCCTTTTTTTTTTTTCATAAGATGGCTTTCTGGAAGTGTGATCTATTTTGAAAGTAGAATAACTAGAGTTGTTTAATGGTCCTTCCCCTAAAAGCTTGTTTATGGTACTATTTGATTTTATGCTATATGCCTAATATTTTCACTCTCCCTCCATTTACAGATCATCCAACAATACTAAAGGTTGATGACAGGCAACGGCTTGCTAGAGAACGGAGAGAAGAACGAGAAAAACAGCTAGGTAAACCCTACTCTATATTGGGTTTTTTATTGTTAGGGATTTTTTATGGATTATCATCTGCATGCAGTGTTTTTGCCAGTTTGCTTTTAGAAGCATTCAGCAAACTGTGCTAGATATGCAATAATGTCATTCTAGATACACTATTACATCTTTAAAGTAGATCTTTTAATTCATGCACATCTTGGGATTCATCGTTGCTATACCTGTCACATACCTATTATTTACCTTCGTGAATCTGAATGAAAAATGAGTTGATTTCTGAAATCATGCAAGAAAGCTTCACTGATGTAAATGGAATTTTTAATTTTTAGAATTTTTTTATCAGTTAAGATTAGACATCTTAATATGCTGAATGCATCCTTTATTGCCTTGAAATAGAACTGCAGAATACGTTGCCAATGTATGGTTTGAATTATTCTACATAAACGTGGATTTTTGTCAGGTAAAACCTTCAGTAGGTGTCAAATAGATGTGCTCAATATCTTATAAAATGTCACCTGTGTATGAGCATACATACACTATTCAAGTGAATAAGGAAGGTGAAGGTTTTTTAACAAGTGGCTAGTGATGGGCAGTATACTGAGTGTGGTGGTGGGAGAATTATAGAATTATGTGAAGCCAGATTGATGGCTTTCTGAAAACTATTTATATGTTTTGCTGCCACAACATTCTGTGGCAATTGGGAGGTTGGGGAGCACAAGTATTTCCTCTCATTTTTTACACTTTCACCCTGATTTCTTTGGATGCTGCATTGTTCTTATGACTTGAAAAACAGAAGTCTTTTATTTCCATTTTCTAGCTTCTCTAAGTTTATAGAACTGTATCATAACTCTAGCAAGTGTAATGTGGCTTTTATTAACCTGGAGAGTCATGATTTATTGCCATCTAGGTCTTAATAGCATTAATATCCTTTCTTCTTTACAGCACCTTAAATATTGTACTAGCCATGCATGAATCACTAGGGTTGTTTTGGAGGGGAAAAAGAAAGCTTTGGTTTTGGCTTGCGCAAGGGGATAACATGACAGGATGTTTGCCAACCCCTAAAAAGCTGCTCCTGGAGTTGAGGTTGATGGTATGCGTAGGCTTAGTTTCTTCAGGTTCTAGAGCAAATGGAAGTTACTGGCCCATTTTCATTAATTTGTCATAAATGACACTTCCATGTCTTGAATTTATTATTTTTTCAAGTTAGATTCTTGTGTAGTAACAATGCTTTATTCTATTCAAGTGCAGAGAGAGGTACTTTCCTTAAGTTTTCCTGAACTGATTTTTCTAGCTATTGATAACTTAATATCTCTTACTGGAAGGACATGACTTCTGTTGAGAAGCGTGTCATTTAGTGTGACATATTTTAAAAGTAAAACCTGACATCAAACTGTCAGGTTTTTTTAAGTTGACGTGGAATCCTTCATTCCTAAATGGAAGAGTTCTGCATGTCCCCGTGATGTCTGAGTGTATTGTGTGTTTTTGCCTGAAGAATTATTTTGAACTAACAAGAAAATTGAAAGTTGTGTTGTACTTTCATCTGTATGTTTGTCTTCTAACATTATGATTGAGGAGCTGGCTGTTGAGATTTGTGTTCCAGTACAGCAAAGCAATGAATTTTACAATGGCATGCAAGCTTCATTTTTTTAGTGCAGAACCTAGATAATCACTGATGTCATGTGAACCATAGCAAAGAAATGCCTAAGCTGTCTATCTTAAACATCAAGTTGTATAATGTTGTTACATAAATGTGTGTGGCTGAAAATTAGGGTTGGATTTTGTCAATACTGGGACATCAGCCATGCAACAGTAAAGCAACTGAAAGAAAGAATTCTTTTTTTATAGAATTAAGTTGGATTTAAACTTAATTCCTCTCCTTTTGATTCAGGGGATCTGTAAAGTTTAGCAATGGCTTCTTTTTAAGCAGAATTTGAGAATTTCAGTCAAGTGAAATTATTCTCTGCTGCCAAAAAAAGACAGTGTTCAGTCTGTAAGTGTAGAGCTGGTAGTAATCTGTAACAATTTTATTTTGTACTTTCAGCAACTTGAATCACAAGAGGTCACATTATATTTTCATGAAAATTAAGTTGTTCGACCCTTCTGTTGAGATCAACTCAGTACCAGTTTAAAAACAATTATGTGTCTTTATTGGGCTATATTCTGATATTACAGGACTATTGATTTGAGACCTTTCCCCCTTCCCCCTTTTGTTTACTCTCAAGCTTTAATTTTTTTTTTCAAGTTTGGCTGTACTGTGATAGATGTGGCTTTCACAGTGATATAATGGGTCAGTATGTGCTCTGCACTCTTGAGGATTTGCTTGCACCTGGCAGTGGTATTTTGGCAGTCTTATTTTACTTCACTTGAGTGTCTACCTCTTCTCTTTTTAATGAGAGTTCAGGGGGTAGAAAAGGTGAGTGCTGTCATTTTTGTTATCTGGATACATATTGCATATGTGTGGCAGGACTGTTGGTATCTGCTGTTGAGCATCATGTTATGCAACCTAATTGAAAAGAATAGAAAGGCTCTACATAAATGCCCCTTTCACCTTAGTATATTCATGTCTGATTTTGGAACTTTCTTTAAAAAACTTAGAAGGTACACAGGGACATGTGTGCTGTTTCAGCTAATCACCCCATCAAGAAGGAAGGATTTTTTAGATCCTTCACTGTAGGAAAGGCATTGCTTTTGAAATGCCATCCTAACACTTCTGAAAAATTAATTCTTTGGCTTTTTTCTGTGCAACTCATGTTTTCTGTAACTATTAAGTTGTATTGATTTTTGGACTCTCTCAGATTCTCTCCGACTTGCCTTTTCACGTGGGCAGAAATAAAGGAATTGCTTAGCTGCCATGCTTCAAGTTTTTTATTCCCCTGACCATTTGGTAACGTGTGTATTACTTGTTGATATGCGCATTCAGACTTTTAAAGGACTATTAGGGTAATCTTTACTTGATCCTGTAAATAATGCTTCCAATGTGTCACTTGCTCTTTAGTGATCATGTTTTCATTTTGTGCTGTTTTTGCTAGCACTCCTTACCACAGTGCCTATGTGTGAAGTTAACATCTGTCCTTTAAAATACGTATATCAGATCTCTTTGTGTGAGACCAACCCTTTTGGGTCGTGCAAGACGGGAGTCCCAAGAGTAGTGGTGGTAGGTGAGGGTGGGGCTGTTCTTAGAGGACAGAGTGAAGGGAGCTGTCGCGCTTCCGGCCTCAGCTTGGCACTGTGGTTCCTTCTTCGCGCGTGTCGGGCTGACTGGCTGTGTTTGTCACTGGAGGCTGTGTGAGACACACATGTCAGAACTGAGTTGTTTGTGAAGGCAAACATGGTAGATGGCCTGGTCAAACTGGAGAAGTTTAATAAAAGCTACTGCTTTTTCAGTAGGGGGCTTCACCCTTAACTCTGCCATATTGGTTGTATCTGTATTGGTAAATTAAACTGTGCTGAAGAGCATTCCCTGGTGTTGAAACTCAATTGTTCTTGCTATTAAACTGTTATGATGGATCCTGGCAGGGTTTTGGCTCCAGCCAACTAGCTGTCTCCTCGCTGATTCCCAGACAAGGTTTGGGAATTGGCAGTGGGGGCCCATGGGCTTTTCTTCATGTATTGATTGAGTACTGTCACCATTTTGGAGGGTAGATGTTTAGTAGTACAGGTGAAAGTTGTTCCATGCCAGTGGGTCTCTGGGCATGTTCCATTTATTAGCATAGACCTGGTTCTCCATAACTGGAAGAAAAATCAAAATGTGTTTTTTTCAACAGGGAAAGTTACTGGGATTTTAAAATGGGTTTCATTCTGATAGCCTTAGACAGTGGCCTAGCAAAGAGGAAGAGTTGGGAATGTCTTGTTTTTACTTTGCAGTATCTCAGTCCCTGATTCTTGAGAAAACTATTTTAAGTCTTACATCTGTGCATGTTTTATCTACATTAATCCTGCTTGAAGACTGACCTCTTTTAATCACAATTATGATCCTGACAAGGACACATGGCTTGTGTAGTTTCTGGCACTGGGAACAAAAGATGGTAATCCTGCCATCTGATTTAAGTCTTCATTTAAGGAAATGCGTTATTAATCTTAGTTTTTAGAGTATGTCTGAATTTCAGGTTGGCTAAATGCATTACGTTCTTAATGTTTACAATCCATAAGCATTAAAACAATATTTTAAAGATCACATTATGATATGTATTCCTCTCCCATTTGAAAGTGATCATTGGCAAAAAGCACATTAATAAAAACTACAATTTTTTTCTGTCAGTGAATTCCTTCTGGCTTATTCTTTTCTCTGTCAGTTGGGGACAGAACTTTATCCAACATTTCCACAGTCAGAAGCCCCACAGAAACTAGAAATCAGTGACCCTAGCATATAAATAATTTTGGGATGTCCTCAGAGGACTTGAGTGTCGGAAGCATTTATAAGACAGGAAAACAATGTTTAGGAAGATAACTAAAAATTTCTTTGCTGAATGTCCCTCAGAGCATGGTTACAGGGGAAAAGTTGGCTTAGAGAATCTAGCATTAACTTCAGCTTTAATTACAGCTCTGAAGTTCACCTTTTAATTCATTTGATCAGCCATTTCTGTGGCCTGATGGAGTGTCCCCATTTTTAGGTACGGTTAAAGTATCACTGATCCATTTTTCTGCTAATGCAGCAAGGAGGCGATCACAGTCTCAGTGTGAAGCTGGCAGTGAAGAAAGGTGAAACAGCGGTCAGAGGCGAAAGCTATTGCTGAGGTCAGTGCTGTAAAGTCAGAAAAGATAAAGGCTGGAAAGGTTGACAAAGACTATAAGATCTTTACTCAGGTAAGCTGTCTGTCCAAGATGGATGCAAAAGGCAGACTGAGAAAGAGCGGTGCTAGACTGATCTGCCTTTATATAGACTGTAAACCAGAAGAAAAAGGACTAAAGTGAAGCGACAGCAGAAGGGACAGCAAAAAAGGAGCTGGGGGGACCTCCCCTTGCTTCACATGGATGAACAGAAAATAGAGGCTTTGACACTTAATGCAACCTCTCCCTTCCCTCACAGCCTAAAAACCGCTGCAAAGAATGGCTCTTTGTAGTTTCTTTCCCCAATCATGCACAATGATTTCCACAAAAGAAACGCACATGGTTTGCAGTTAACATCTCCCACATTAAATTAGTTAATTCTAGAGTAAAATTGATTGGTTTCAAGTCTTACGTGTCTCTTAGTGTTGGAATGTTTCTTTCTTGATTGACCTTGTTTTCTTTTGCTCTGTTGTTCACTTCTGAGGTGCCAGAAATATAGCCTTAATTATGTTGCTTTGTAATCTAATCCAGCACTACTAGTTTGCAAAGAAGCAGAAGGTATTAACAGCATGTCCAGGGCTCAATTTCTAAATCTTGTTTTTATGCTCTAATTTTGTGCCCTTGTATCACATGACTGTGTTCAAATTTGTAGATTGTACTAAGTAATGAGATAGAACAAGGATCAGGTTGTGATTTTAGTTTGTATTTTCCAGCTTCAATGTAAGTGTTCCTATGCCATTCAAGCTTTCAGCATGCAGGTACTATTTGAATGACAACCAAGCTTTCTTTGAAGTGATTCTTGCATGCTGTCAGACAATGTGTGTTATTATAAGGGAGAGTAGTATCACGAAGTTCTTAAGGCTCAGCCCCAAGAAAAAACCTTTTTGTTGGACCATACCCATACTGGAGTCCAGCATTGGCTCAGCATCGGGCATAGCTCTTAGCATATAGCTTCTGGAAGAGCCATCATAGAAGTGGGTATTTTCCCCTTCCACATCCTGCAAATTGGCTGCTCTTCTAAACTGATCAGACCTTTTAGAGCTACCTATCATTTCCTGTAGACTCATTTGCTGATTCCTTCTATCAGCAAGGCATTTGATGTATGTGTCTGTATGAAACACAGTTTGCTGTGCTTCTGGAAGCACACCTATGTATTCAGAATAGGGCTTAGTAACCCTGATTCTTACGCTAGAGTAGGCTTTTTTAACCCTTGAGTAAAATTCAGTTTTTACCCTAGACTACAATTTAATTTCTGTCTGGGGTAGCAGGAAAAAAGTTTCTGCAAATTCATAAACAGGGACATGAGAATGAAATAAAAATATATTATTTTAAACTTTTTATTTTTCCTGAAGATATCATCATGTATCTAAGGTCACTAACTTATGTCACTGTATAGTGACATCACCTTGTAGATGGCAAAAACTGAGCCCTTAAGTTCATGCAAGAATGTCAGTAGTGCATACAGGAAGCAGTGAAAACAAAGGAGATACTCTCCTTTCATTCTCTAGTAAGAGAAAATGTAGGAATTAATACTTAATCTTTCCTGCTTTTAATTTTTTTATTTATTTCCCTATGTTTCAAAACTTCTGCAAAATGATTTGATTGTATTCCAGTTTTGAACAACTACATTGCTTGGGTTACTTAGTGTGTTCAGGGTCTATGTAACAGGGTGTGTGCACTCTTTCTTTGGTTTGTTTTGTTTTGTTTTGTTTTTTTTAATTCATTTGTATAGCACCATGGTGACAGGATGCTGTAAGAGTCTAACTAGAGCATTTGCTATGTGAAGGTGGGTCTAACTTAGATTGCAAACATATCATGTTGCTTAGGGGAATAATCTAGTTCCATTCTTAAATGGTTAGCTAGAGAAGCTAAAGCTTATAACAAAGATCAAATTGTGCAAGTTTTGCGTGCAATAAATGAAATGGACTCCAGATTTCTTTTTAAGAAGACAGGGAATGATTCTTCTCCCCCCCCACCCCTGCCCCAAGATCCATTTCTGTGACATCTACAGATAGACAAATAATAAAGATTGGAAATTAAGACTAATTGTTATAGTTTGTGCATGTTAGAATAAAATAAGTCCATAAAATCATATACCTTTTTAAAGTATTACTAGCTCTGTGTCTATACGTATCTGTGCAATGCTGTCCTCAGAACTGAAACAAACCCTATAAACATTTCTGTATCAGAAATGAAACATAATAGTAGAGTCAAATAAGAAACAATTCTGAAGATGAAAACTAGCAGGGGAAGCCTCACAGGAAGTAATTGTACAGAAAGAACAGAAGGAGAGAGTAATACTATATCCTCCAGGAGTGGCATGTAACTGTTATTTAACATTACTGCAGTCTAGCACTAATAAACAATTATTTGAGGAAAAAGAAGATAAAAACCTAGTGTTGAAATGTGAAAAATTACTAAAAGTATTGTGTTGTTCACAGTGTATTATTAGTCAAGTTCTGTTCAAATTTTGGTTTTATGAAGTAAAATATTTTACCTGTTCAGGCCTGTAAACTCAAGCTCCGAGTGTTTCTTTCCTTCCTTTTGTGTCCTCATGAGTAATAGGCATGATTTCCCAGCCTCACTGTGCGTTTTGTGAAACTTCTGTCTTCAGACAGGTCCAGTATATAGTAATTGGTTCTGTTGATGGAGGAGAAAGTGTATGTTTTCTCCAAAAATTAATTCTAAGCTAGGAGTATGACATGTCAGAGAAACAGGAATGTGATATTGCCCAAAACATAACTGCAGAGGTCTTTGAAGATGAGACAAAGACTTTTGGAATTATGTGTGGAATTAGGCAACAACTGAGAGCTTGGGGCAAAGGCTTTCATAAATCTGTGAAATACAGAGGACTGTAACCTTCCTTTTAGATGTAGATTGGGTTTGAATTAGTCTGGTGTCATAGTTTGGTGTCAACAAGGTAAAATCAGCTTCTCTGCATGTATTGTATTGACATGCTATCTAATTCAACAAACTATTGAGCCCTGTCTTGCTTTGGGAGAGCTCAGGCAGGCTGTGCTGCGCTGCCCAGCAGTCCCATTTCTGCCCCAAGGCTGCTTCTGGTTTCAGAACCCCCTTAAACCCACTCGGCAGCATGTCTGCTTACCCATCTGCCCAGACTGACCGATCTCCACCAGGATCAGCTGCAGCTAAGAGTGTTGGGGGAAAAAAAAAAAGGCATGGAAGCAACTTGATTTTAACCAGATTGGTTCCTTGATCCATCTGGTGTCAGTGCTGTGAACAACGTTGTCAGCATGGGGAGGAGGAGTACAAACTCAGGGTCTAGAGGAAGGCAAATGCTGCTCCTCTTGGTGTCAGCCAGCACTTTGGATAAAATGGTCATGAAACTTCACCAAAACGGGTAAAATTTAATACAATTTTAAAATGCATGTGTTTTGAATAGGGATATCTGAAGTGGTCCTATCCTGTAATAAGAAGTGTTAACTTTCTCTGAAATTTTCATAAAAGGTTCAGGATAAAGGAGGAGTTAACATGAAATGTTTGCAGTGCAGAATTCAAAGATTAATGGTACTCTTGATTCTTTTTCTCCTTTAAATGTAAGCATTTTAGAAATGTCTTTTACCAGTTTTTAGATGGTATTAAAGATAAGCTATTTTGAAAAAGTGTTTAGTTGAAATTAACTGGGTTGCTGCTTTTAGAGAATGCTACCCTCATTTGCTGAAGAAAACAAGATAAATGCATGTGGAGTAAGTGGAAAGAACAGTATAGTTCATTGATGTGGCTGCCTATTCTTGGGCTGACCCTATTCTGCACATCCAACTGTGCAGACGTTAATAGGAAGAGAAGGCTTTTGCAAAAATGACTACCTTTCTAGTGACAGGCTGACAGTGGTTCTGCCCAAGGCATTGGTTAGCAAAGTTGGACTGTTAAGCAGGAGGCAAAGACAAAAAGAGGGGACGGTGCGTCAGAAGTGACATGTCTTACACTTCAGTTGTTCAGGATGTAACCCAAATTGTTGGAAAAGGTGGCTCAGTCTAAGTCCTTTGCTCAGTCTTCTCTGGACCTGAGCAATAGACAACATAATGAGGGGTCATGTAGTCCCAGGAGAAGGGTGGACCAAAGTGAGAGCCATCTCTCTGTCTAGCCATTCTCTTGGTGAGCTCTTGGCTCCCAAGAAGGGGCAGCAGATGCATGTTTCTGGTTTACAAATTAGTCTTGCATTTGGAACACCAATTTTGGCTCTATTTTGTTATGTTGTAAGGCTTTAATATAGCAGAGTACAGCAGAAAAAGTGGCTTCCAGGCCAACTGAAATCTGCCAAGGCTCCTTCTTCTGTTTTCTGCCTTAGTCTGCAGTTCACATTTCTCCTTCAAGTCACTCAAATTAACATGGAAAAGAATTTCTAAAAATCTTCAGGTGGCTCTTGAATTAGTATTTCACATTTGTAAGTGTCACTTCTCGCATCTACTGTTAGTAATTGTCTAAGCAACTGTACTATTCTTTCTTGTTGTAATTATTCTGGTTATGATTGTTAAATTTCCTGCAAACGTCTTGCTGAACTTTCACCCATCTTGCCAAGAGGTGGTTGCTTGTAGCTGCTGAACAAATACCTCTCTGCTAGTTTGTATACCACAGCAAAGCTAAACATGCTGTCTACTTTTCTCAGCGAAGTATTTGACATCTGAAATGGTAGAGAGCTGTTTTCTTGAGGTAGATACTCTACATATGAACTGGTCTGCTCAGGGTAGAGATTTTTTATGAGACTGTCTGTAAGTACCTAAGGTTTAGAGTGCAATCTAAGTTCTTTATTAGGTGAGGTGGGGGACTTGTTTGAGTAGGCAGGAAAGTGCAGAAGAGCAGTTTGATAAATATGAGTTCTAGTGTTATAAGAAGTGATTGCAATGTCTGCTCAGAACTAGAAGCATTTGGGATTTTTGATTTTGGTATGTGGTTGTGTCAACACAAATATCTCTGCTACTTGAAGGCTGGAGTTGCTGTTCTAGAGTACGTGATTGTAACAATAGGCTCTCTTCCTGCCCCCCCCTCCCCCCCCCCGACTGAATTTAAAAAAAATTGTTTCAGACTTAGGTAGAGAACTTCCTTAAATTGCTGGCCTTGGAAATTGAAAGTGTGTTTGACATTTTACTGTCCTGGTTCCCTGTTGCTGCTGTATTATCAATGAGCTCCTTCTGTGTATGGTTTTCTAACATGGTTCTCAGTGTTGTTTGTCTCGTGACCTTCGTGTGCATCTCCTCCTGCACTCCCATCTGTCAGTTCATGAAGATCCAGAGGTATCAAATGTCCAGGATTTTTAAAAAGCAAGTAACAGGTTTATTTAGAACACAAACATTTCTGGGACCTGCAGCTTTCAAGGCAGCAATGGGGACAGGTCCAGAGTATCATATGTAAATGGTCTCATGGACCACAGTTTGAGCCTGTGCTCCAGATAGTACCTTCATGAAAAATCAGACCCTGATGGGGAGCAAAATTTGTCTCCTGTAGTGCTTCTTGATTTGTCTTGATTAGCACTTCTGAAACATGTTGTTCAGAGCTCTGTACCAGTGGAGTTATATGACAGATTAAAGTTCATCTTTAAGACTGACTTCTTTGGTGGGTAACTTGTTTCCTTCTGGTCAGCTGTTGGTACGGCTAACAGTCCAGCTGCTGGACTGTTATCCAGTCATCCCAGCCCCTTCTACCATAAGGGTTCAGTATTGATTAGTAAAGGTATAGAGTGGTGGTAGTTTTATCTTTCTTTTTACAATAAAAGATTACAGAGAATTATCATGGCTTGTACAACAGAATTGTGTTCACATATGTCTGACTTAAATATTTAGGTATTTTAAACTAACAAAAAATCCTTTCTTCCACATAAAAACTATATGTTCAAATAATTTAACTATTTCTGGTGGTCATTCATAATAAGTAAGTAGAGATGAGATGAAATGAAATGAATGTGTGACCAGGGTACACGATGTTTTAATACATGAGAGACTAGGGTATTATTTATGTCATCTTAAGAAAATGAGTTCAAAAGTTTTTCTGTTTAGCTTGGTTATTCAAATTGTATTAAAGACTTTATCACATATAGCATGTTAATACATGTATTTCTGATTTTTCTTACAGCTGCAAGAGAATCTATCTGGTTAGAAAGAGAAGAGAGAGCCCGGCAACATTACGAAAAACACTTAGAGGAACGCAGAAAGAAGCTAGAAGAGCAGAGATTAAAGGAAGAGAGAAGGCGAGCTGCCGTAGAAGAAAAGCGAAGGCAGAGAATAGAAGAAGATAAGGTAAGAATAAATGTCATGAAAACACTTTTCAGCTTGCTTTTACTATAAGATATGGTACTATCAAACTTTTTCAAGAGTTCATGAAAAGAATGCAACATAAGCCATCGTCAGTATGAGAAAGCATGCGAAAAAGGGTTTTAAGCCTTACTTGCACAGGTACTGCTTCTTAAAGTTCCCTTTATGAATCAAATGCAGCTAAGTTGAGCATGTCTGGGTTACAGTGTATGGCACTGCAGAAACTCATGCAGAAAAATACAAATTGGGTTGGTTTTGTATGATTATCTGTTAATTCTTAGCCATTCAGTATAAGGGTAGCTAAATATTAGTTGTCCTAATAAAGGGCAACTTAAGAAAGTGAGCGTATAATGAAATATGCTCTTGGCTGATTTGTCTCAGTTAAGCTGGGAACTGCTTGCAGTGTGATCCTACATAAGTCAGCTCAGCCTTATGGGTGTTTTGGTTTGGTTTTTTTCCCCTCTTTCTCCCACTGTTCTAGTATTTAGTAGGTGGGGGATACAAGATGGGAAGTAGCCCTAGGGTGTGTTTGTGTAGTGACTGCCATAACAGGGCCATTGTTTTTCCTCTGCAGGTCTCAAACAGATCTTACCTTTTCAAAATTACAGTTAATATTTAACTTATTTATGGCTTAATTGATGCTTAGTCCTGTTCTAGGGTTAGGATGGTTCATCTAAGTGTGTGTCTTAGTAGGCAGCACATAAACTTGAACACAACTCCAAGAGGCCTGCTAGGTTTTGTCCGTGTGGAGGGTAGCAGGGTTTGATGAGAAGATTAAGTTAAAAACCCAATAGTATCCAAATGTATTATCCTGTTGTACTTAAGGAACGACATGAAGCTGTTGTACGTCGCACAATTGAAAGAAGCCAGAAGCCAAAACAAAAGCAAAACAGGTGGTCCTGGGGAGGAGCACTACATAACCGCATTAATAACACAGGTAAAGAGGAAGGCTGGGTTTGCTAGCCAGTTTCCCTGCCCTGCCAGTTAACTGGAATTTACTTTGCTTCTGTTAAAAGGAACGATGGCTCGGTGTATGCTGGTTTAAACTCTTGGCTCTTGATCTTATTATAGCTAGCAATGGCATATTTCTGATATTCTTGTGTAGGAAAAAGATAACAAGGAGAAATCTGAACAAAAGTTAAAACTTGTTTCAGGAGTTGACTAATGCTGTAACTCTATCTTGCTACAGCTTCTTGCTTCTGCTGCTTTGCTGTTGTTTGTGTGTGTATGTGTGGGTGTGCTTGTGCTGTGTCAATCTTAATGAGCTACTGTGTGCAAATGCTAAATATCATGGCTCAAAAAATAGGTCTGGTGGAAATGACCAAATACTGAGATTAAAACAGACACAAGGAAGAAAAATTGTTCTTTGTAGTAAGCCATCTGTACTTTCTACAGATATTTTGGGAAATAGAAGTCCCTTTTTTCCCGTAGAAAAACTTAAGATGGGCAAATTAACTGAATTTGAGCTATAAGCTTTTTCCCCCAATTATCTTAGAATCGCAGAATCATAGAATCGTTTAGGTTGGAAAAGACCTCTAACATCATTGAGTCCAACTGTCAACTCAACACCACCATGCCCACTAAACCATGTCCCTAAGTGCCTCATCTACATGTCTTTTAAATACCTCCAGGGATGGAGACTCAACTGCTTCCCTGGGCAGCCTGTCCCAATGCTTGACAACCCTTTTGGTGAGGAAATTTTTCCTAATATCCAATCTGAACCTCCCTTTGCACAACTTGAGGCCGTTTCCTCTCGTCCTATCGCTAGCTACTTGGGAGAAGAGACCAACCCCCACCTTGCTACAACCTCCTTTCAGGTAGTTGCAGAGTGCGATGAGGTCTCCCCTCAGCCTCCTCTTCTCCAGACTAAACAACCCCAGTTCCCTCAGCCGCTCCTCATAAGACTTGTGCTCCAGGCCCTTCACCAGCTTCGTTGCCCTTCTCTGGACACGCTCCAGCACCTCAATGTCCTTCTTGTAGTGAGGGGCCCAAAACTGAACACAGGATTCGAGGTGCGGCCTCACCAGTGCCGAGTACAGGGGCATGATCACCTCCCTGCTCCTGCTGGCCACACTATTTCTGATACAGGCCAGGATGCCGTTGGCCTTCTTGGCCACCTGGGCACACTGCCGGCTCATGTTCAGCCGGCTGTCAACCAGCACCCCCAGGTCCTTCTCCTCTGGGCAGCTTTCCAGCCACTCTTCCCCAAGCCTGTAGCGTTGCCTGGGGTTGTTGTGGCCCAAGTGCAGGACCCGGCACTTGGCCTTGTTGAACCTCATGCAGTTGGCCTCGGCCCATCGATCCAGCCTGTCCAGGTCCTTCTAACTTAATCTGCCAATCATTAATGTGTATATGCCCTGTTATACCCAAAAAAGAGAACTTGTCCTTTATTTCTTTCACCAGAAAGTGGTGCTTAGAATTCTTCTCTTCCTACTCTAATGTATATATTTTGATAGATATGTCCAAGCTTTCATCAAGGAGGGAAAAAAAAGTTGAGAAAAGAATGCTCTGAAATCTTTGTCGTATATAAGTTCAGTAAACAGTTATTTTTATAAAAGGTTGCTTTTTTTGCTTAACTTTGTATAATTTACTTGATTTTTCTTTTCTTTACTGTGAAAAATCATTGTCTTGCATTCTGTCCCTAGGTTATTTTTTTGAATCATCATTCACCTTTCTCGATTTAGCAGGCCTGGAGCACCACTTCAGATCTCTGGGTGGTGCTAGAAAACCTGGTACATAATTGCTGTGGTTTGTTGATTCCTTTACCCATAGCTAGTTCTCAAGAAATGAGATCATCAGTAACTAAACCACCCTCATGTAGTTGCAATGCATGCTTAACATCATGCCGATAGATTAGAACTGTTGTTAGTACCAGATTTTTTCATTATTATTTATTTTTACTATGGAGAGTTACTACTGGCTGACTCTAAAGATCTGGCACAATTCACTGAAATGAAGCATAATATTCTGTCTACTGGAATACAAGAAGACCCAATTTGAATATTTTGGTCTTTTCTAAAACCCTTTTGGCACATTACATATTTGCAGGATTTACATTTATTTTGCACATGAACACAGATATATAACCAGCTGCACTGGCTGATGTGTTGCTCATGGATATTTTAATTCTTTTTTTAGAACAAAGAAACCAGCAACCTTCTAGGCAATGGTTTGCATTGGCCTATTCTACATTTATAGGATTCATATTGCCAACACTTACACAAAAATCCTCATGCTGAATTCCTTTCATTTAAATAATGTTCACAGACACAAAAGAAATGTTGACATGCCAAATCCAAGAGGTGATTTTTCATATTGTTGTTTGTCATCTTCAGAAAGTTGTTTTATGCAGTACATCCTTTATGCCAAATGTAGAAACTTTTGAAAAAACAGTATACATTTTCTCAGCTATAGATTAGATATGAGATCAAAATCCCCATCCCATTCCCACAAATATTGTTCTGAGAAAGATCTGTGACACATGAAGCCTGAGCATCCTGTCTCCAGTACTGATTTGCACACAGCGCTCTTCAATATACCCCATAGATCAATGTGGGATAATCTTGCCAGCCTACAGAGGTCTTGTTTTTAGCTATAACATTTAGATTTCTCCTTTTAAAACCAATTTCTGCGTTTCATCCTCCTTCTGGTACCCGGTTTGCTGATCTTATACTCTCACTGAGTGAGTCTAACATAAGAAAAAGTGAGCAAATAATTACATAGGGTGGGGGAGAACCTTTCTTTGCCCCAACCAGTTATGGTGAATCCTATATAGTTCATAGATCAGGGGAGAGTGAAAGTATTTTTCATGCACTGTATTTCTATGAAAATTTTTTGTACACAGTGAGTGTACTTTAATCCACTAGGTCAGAACAGGTAAATAAAATGTTGATGTACTTGTCATAAATAAACAATTGTAGATACTATTTCAGCAACATCCTCCTTAATGTTGTCAGTGTCCTGAGTTTGTATCTGCTTCCAAAACAGCATGTGAATGTGTTTTTGCACACACAAAATGTGAATCAGCAGAGCATTTAGGCGTATGCTCAAGCCTTGTTGCATTTTGGCATGGTTGAATGCTTTGCTGAATAGTATTGAGGTTCAGTAGATGCTAGAACGTAAGCAAAAGCAGAATTGACTCTCCCAGCATCTTCTGAATGTCAGATTTCCAAATGGAAATTTGCAATAGAGGACATGTAGTTGATGCATGTAGCTTTTTTTTTTGAGAGAGAGAACAGAAAGCATACAGCTCGCCTGTTCAGCTCCTTCCTCCTCTTATGCCAGTGCTAGCAACCTTCATGTGACACACGCACGTGCACAAAGTGTGTGCAATCTGTATTCTTGAAATAACCATCACCCCTTCAGTAGGGTGCAGATGCTGACTCTGCGGCAGTTGCACAGACAAGTGATGTAATACTGCTTTAAAATGTACAGAACCTAAAAGCAAAAAAACCCCTTTAGTGTTATATACCAAGCACGTGCATTACAAGTAGTCTCTAGTCTTCCACAGAGACTCATTTTCTTTATCTGCTAAGCTGTGTGCTGTTTTGGATTGACTAACTGCAACTTCATTCACAGTGGGTAGGAAATGACTCTGTGGTGGGAAGTTTAGAACTTACACATTACAGGATTTTTAACTAAATCTTTAAATTCCTTTTGTGCTTATGTTTGCTTCCCTTGTGCACTAGTCTTCCCTTAATCTTTCAGCATTGTATTGTCATGATACTGACCTTCTCCCTAGTAACAGTGCCCTGTCAAATGTCACCTTTTATTCAGGTGCTAAGGGTTTTTTTGTGAATAACCTCACATTTCCAAGCATGTTAGAAAGCTTCAGGGAAGGACAGCTGTAAGTCATGAGCAAGGTTTTTCTGAGAATACTGAAAGGAATGAGGAAATATCATCTTGTCTATTAGTATCTACTTCAGATCCTCCATTAAGTCCTTGGATTGCAACCTGATTATATGATAATCAATGAACAGAATATTTCAGATATTTGAAACTTAAATTAAATGGTTTTGTGCCCAGTCTTTGAGTCACCAGTACAATGTCTGCTGAGAAGTCCATTCTATTTTGAAAGTTCTTGTGGTAGAGCGGGAGTGACCTAGTCATGTTTTCCTCCTCCCACTAGTGAGCTAGGAACTTGCACTACTGCATGTGGGCTGTCAATTAGCATTATCTCCATTTGTTTTAGATCCAGACAGGCGGTCTGTTTCAACAATGAACCTTTCGAAACATGTTGATCCAGTCATTAACAAGCGGCTCTCCTCCTCATCTGCAACATTACTAAATTCTCCAGACAGAGGTACAGTTTCAAAGATTGGAAAAAAAAAAAAAAAAAAAAAAAGAAAAGCAAGAAAGAATGTTCTATACTGATGTATTACTTTGCACATAAAACAAGCTTCTGAAGTCATTTTTTGTACTTCATCTAAGTGGGAGTGAAAAGACTTCAAATGTGAAAAGTAAATGGTTGAACATTTTTTCCTGTGAGGAGAAATATATATTTCTTGGTTGTTTTTTTTAAAACAAGAGAACTTATCTAAACAATCTTACTTTAGCAAATGATAAAAGCAGTGCTTCTGTCAGGTTTTTAGTAAATGAGGTACAACTATTGAAAGAATACATCGCTCCATAGTGCATGCAATCATGTGTGACCTTTTATTTGCATTAGACCATTTTGTCATTATTTTGTTTTCCTTTTTTCTTTGTAGTAGTTCTTGAATATCTAAGAACGTGTTGCATGAAGCTTTCAAGTAGTTATTTTATTACCATTTCTGGTTATTTTTATTGAACAGGTATGGGTGTTTTTCATACGATCTGTTTATTGGCTTTTTGTGTCAGTTATTCTTCAAAGATTGCTTTACTTCAGTGTATGTTTTTGATGTTTATAACTCTGCACAAATGATAAACAATTAAACTTCTAAAAATTAATGCAGCTGAATTGTTGCCTCTATTCTGAGGATTTGAGATTGAAGCATTGGGCTTAAAGAAGTTTTATAAAAGAACATCTCTTGTATTACTTGTGCAAAGAGCTTTACAGAAAAGTACTTGGGAGGGATTTTTTGCCCTCTGCTGAGAATGAGAAGTTCTGTCCCACTTCAATCCAGATAAATGCATGTTTTCAAAAACAATTTTTAGAATGGAACTTTGGTTGTGTTGCAAAACCAATTGGTAGACGTCATTATTTGTGTGTCTTAACGAAATGCCATGTTCTATGTGCATGCTTGTACATGTGTATCTGGTTGATTTGATGAGTCACGTTAATCCTAGTGGGCTAGGATTGTCCCGTATGGACTGTAACTCATTGTGTGACAGTTTCTGCCACCCATTTCAAATTCAGAAGTTAGACTGAATAATAGTCAGTCTAGTGGTGGGGAAAGGGAAGGAGTATAGAAGTGATGGCCATATGTCAGAAACTTTAAATGTTGAGACATTCTTTGCTTGGCATTTTCATTAAAACAGCACAGAACTCTTCAGAAGTCTCCTATGTGTTTTGCAGACTCCAAGACAGAAAGCAAATCTAAATGCTATAAATGCCCTCTTTCTTATGCAAAGTCATATACCTATATCTAATTGAGCATGTATCTGGAGAAGTGCCGCTCATCTCTCCAATAGCCTCAACATCTTAAGGCAAATGCTTAAAGGAAGGCTCTAACTGTCTGCTCCCCATTTCACCTTCCAGAGGGCACCAAATCACACTTTGTCTGTAATGCATACTCCTACCTACAAAACAACAAACTGGAGATGAGGATGATAAGCTTACCCTAAGTGGCTTATAGCTGTCATCAAGAATGTCTTCTGTTAAGCAGCACCTTTTTACCATTTGAAGGACAGGATTTTTTTTTTTTTTTTGGCCCAGCAAAAGACAAAAGTTTTCATTAACTAATTGCCTAAAAGACTGGTTAATTCCTTTTCAAGTATAGTATTGCTATAGACCTCTTTATCACAATTTTGCAATCAGGCAGCTAGAACAGGCTTCTCATTATGCTTTTCTGTTAGGGACACAGCTCTGAGTAGTTGAAACTGTAACAAAACATGAACACATATTCAAGCGGAGAAAGCTGCTGTTGACCAATAAATTTTGGTAATTGTGCTCTTTAAGAAAAGCTTAGCAAATGGATAATACTTTAGATAAGGTATGAGTTACACACTTCCTTAGTTTGGAAAAGCAAAACTTGCACCACAGCTGTGTTCCTCCTCCTCTCTGCAGTGCTCTTACTTTCAAACAGATCTCAAACAGATCTCGATCACTGCATCCCCTTTGTCTGCCACCTTTATAGAAGAAATTCAGGGGCTCCAGTATTGTTTCCTATTGAAAGAGAATCTAAGCATAGAGTAGTTTTTCCCCATCTACTGCTCAGCATGTTTGTGGCTCTATATGAGCAAACACCACTGTTATCAGTGAGTCTCCTTCATGGTGCTCATCAGGAGACCTGTTAAATCTCTGCCTCCCATCTGTTCCTAGAAATAATCAGATGCTGCTCTTTGCTTACTTGCTATTTATTCTGCTGCTGCTAAGACAACTTTCCAGTGTTCAGTTTGTATATCCTGAAGACAAATACAGATGATTGTAATCCACTCACTTGCCAGCTCCCTGGGACTTTGTGTGCTTTTCAGTTACAAGTTAGGCTATAAAGATCATCTTTAAGCTATTTAAACTAACCTGCTTGTAGCTGGGGGTCAGGGTACTTGCACCAGCAACCCTATCATGAATGTGCTTCCGGTGTGGAAACAAGGAGCAAATAACACTACGAGTGATAGCCTAACATAGCATGAGAACAAAAAAATATTGTTTCCCCTTGTCTGTCAGATGGTTTTAAGGACTAAACCTTGAAAACATCACCCTAAGGCGTTAAAAACAAAAAAAAACAAGAAAAAAAACCCCGACCTCACTGTTTTAAAGTCAATCTTACTATTTTTGTGATGCTCTTTGTTTTGTATTCAATTTGCTTCAATGTAAATTGGACACCAAAGTTAAGTTGTTCAACGGATTCAGGTGTTAATACTCTTGTACTTGGAACTCAGTGGGCAAAAGTTTATTTGGCTGTTCTAGGTTAATGGTGATGCTAATGACTGTTAGAATATGTATTGGAAGTCAAATATGATGCTTTCAGGGAGCTGTGCGTTTGGAAAATTCTGTGTGTGATGACTTTGATCCACAAAGCCAAGGTGTATTTAAATGAACTCTGATCTAAAAGCATTTTAGAGATTTAGGAAGAGTTTACTCCAAGCTCCTGGCTAAAACTATTTTGACACCTCTGAATCACGCCTGTTGCTTATATGGAGAAGAGAGTTTTTGCTGGTCTCTCTTAGCTTGCTGTTGACGTGTTATCAGCTACCTCACTCCCAAACACTGCCTCAGTGCTGTTAGTTGGATGCTGTGGGCGCACGATTGCTTCTAGTAGTGTGGGTATAAGCTCCCCTGTGTTAGGTGCAAAGAGAAAAGAGAATAAAACTATACTCACCTTTACGGCAAAAGACGTGGGATAGGTGAGACATGGCAATTTAGTATTCTAAGTCATCAGTCTCTTAGCTGTGTCCTCTTGAGACTACTTCATCTCTGGGGCCTAACGTGTAAGGTGTGTGGCTGGCTCACAGAGCCATGTTACATTGTGGCATTTACTTATCAGCTGTTTGCAGCTGTACAGATGAATGCCAAGAAATTGATAGTATAGATAGTACTGATTTATTGGCCTAAAATTTCAGGGATTGCTTTCTGAAGTTGTACGATCTTTGTGTTAAATAATGGTAGAAGAGTTTCTCCAGACTCATCCATACTCATGCCTGTGAGCCTCACCTAGTAAAGCCTGAGACCAGAAAAAAAGAATCTGCTGTCTTGCAACAGTAGGTTTAAACAGTGATCACACTGAGCATGGTGCCTGGAGAAGAAAGGAAGCAAAGATTTTACTATTATTGCATCCAGTTTAATGGTAGTTCTGTGATTTTTCTTCACTGTTAAATTACAAGCTTAATGATAATGTGTGTGCTGTAATGAAGGACTCTGTAGGGTATTTTGTGTCTCTGTATAATCTGTACCAATGCAAAATGGAACCATTAATCACAAAGAGCTCTGGCAGTAGTACATTGTGTAAGGACGCTTATTCAGAGAGCCTGCTGTGTTTGAGTCTCCTATATTTCTATAGTTATGCCCCTTATTGAGTTAGCAGAATTTAGGGGACCAATTTGAGAAGTGAAAAACAGTACTGAGGGCAGATTAGGCAATTATATTTTCATCAGATGAGATTGAGATTGGCCCCTTTTCATGGGACTCAGCATGGAGTAGATTAAAGACAGATTCAGAGTTTATGGCTATTAAAAGTGATGGATCTCTACCTTTAAAAATGCAAATTAATCTCAAGTTTATTACAGCCAGTCACTTCAATGAATGTTTTAGAGACTGAGCCTCATAAATTCAAGCTGCAGTTTTGTTGCCATAAACACCGAACTAAGGCCAATGAATGCTGAGATGCAAGAAGACCTGAGTTCACTTGCAACATCAATATTATTGCTATGGTCTAAGCTTATTACAATAAACTACTATGGAAACTACTTGAATGTTTTATTTTGTGATGCTCATATAATACAATTTCTTGCATCAGAGTATCAAAGAAACATCTAGTTCATTATAAAAAAATAACTTATAGGGCTCTTTTGGTTCCTACTTCACCATGATCAATGTTTAAATAGTATTTAAAAAAAAAAGTAAAGAAATTTTACAAGGCAAAAGGAATAGAAGCTAAATTTGTATTAAGCAATATTGGGAAAAGCAAGGCAAGGGAGTGATTGCAGCCAGGTCAATGTGTAGTGTGTGTGTCAAAACAGACTAACAGTGCAAAAAGTTGGCTCTTGTTACTGTTCTAAATTGAAGATTACCATTAGCAGGATTTTTTGACAGAGAATTAATTATCAAATGTACTTACTGTATTCTGTGGCTTCATGTATTACTGAGACAACTGTAGCTGCTGAGCTTGGTATCCGCAGTTGAGGCGCATTGTAACCTTTTGTGACGCTTTGACGAAACCTCTTTCTTTGACACAATTCTCTGTATAGTAGTAAGCAACCTTTGCTTTTTTCTAGCTAGGCTGGCAGACTCTGGAAGGTATTTTAGTAATTCTTTTTTGTAACTAGAAGACTACATACCTTATGTGTAGAAAGAGCCTGGGACACAAACATCTCTGTCAAAGTCGATACTTAGGATTGGCAACTGCTGTCCTAGTACAGAAGTTATCCTATCATTCCTGATAGCGAATGTGGCATATGAGCAAAATATCAGTCTTAATTTGATTACAATTTGACATAATGCCACAGGCACTAACACAAATTTAATGTTCAGATACATGTGTTCCTATAGGAATTCCTCTACTAAAATGGAGTAAAATGCAAAACACTGAATGATAGTATGCTTTTGATTTCTGAAGGATAGTGTCAAGATTTTCATGGTATGTAGTCATGAGGAGATACTACTAATGCTGCTGCAACATGTAGTTATTTGTGAAGTGTTTGATCTGACATCTTGCTTGTATGGTGCACGTTCAGCTCGCCGTCTACAGCTCAGTCCATGGGAGAGCAGCATCGTTAGCAGGCTTCTGATGCCCACTCACTCATTCCTGGCCCGAAGTAAAAGCACAGCTGCATTGTCTGGAGATGCAGGTAAACCTTTAAGAACAGAAACTTCATGTCTCAGCTACTTATTTTTCCAGATTCCCTGTGGGATGTTGTAAAGTTACTGATCTAATTATGAGTGTACGGTAGCATCCCAGAATGAACTTGAATGTCCGTAATTACATTGTGTGACAGCATGAAAGCTTGTTTGTACACTTGTTTACTATGCCTCTTTCTCCCACTACCTCTTTCTTAATTTGTTTTGCCTCGTCATCAATGCAATAAATGAATACACCACACACAAGGCAACAACGTCATGCTGTCTGTGGCTGTTTAAGGAAATGCCCACAATGCTGTAAGGAGCTGATTCAGCTCACCCACTGCTAAGGCTGTGAGCTGCTTGCTGCAAAAAGTAGTTTCACTCTGGACCAGGGCACTTCCCACATGGAACACATTAGACTTGCAGAAAGATAGGCCCTGGTTGCAGTGGATTTAATAGCACATGAAGTTAAATGTACAGGTTTAGTGAGATTACAATAATTGTAAAGTTCTCTGCCAACCCTGGAACAGTTCTCTGATGTACTACTGAAAATTAACATGCAGAAATGTGAAAACATTGCTAGGTGGTAACTTAAAGCCCAGGCAAAACTGTGTTCCAAAGACAACAGGCCATACTTGCTTATCTGTTTTAGGCAGGTGACAGCTGCCTCTTCTTTTATTATAGGATGTTTTATGATCATGCACCAGGGACTTTGCATTAAAATAGTATGTTGCTGCACATGCTGAATGTTTAAGTGTAGGCAGGTCTTTCCTATCTGATATGGACAGGATTTTTATTCTAATTAAAGGATGTAGAAGGTAAGAAGGAATAGAGATCTGCTAAGATTATTTTTAAAGAAGCTTTAACTTAAGAACTCCTATAACTAATTAGGCTGCAGTACATTTCCACAAGGGTAGCGCAGTAGGAGCAAAAAAGGTGGATGATATTCTGCAAACTGTGGAATTAACAAGTACAAAATTCCTTTTCACTCTTCACAAACAACAGCTTGTAAAATGAATACTTAATGTCATCTACCAAGCAGGATATTGGAAATCAGCTCTTCCTTAGGGAATAGTTGAGAAAGCAGTGACTTAATTTTGTAAGTGATTACTTTACTGGAGCAAGCACGAAGATTTTTTTTGTGACTGCTATTGTTTGTGCTGCGCCATAAACTCTAAACTGAGTGGAATGTTGAGAAAGATTGCAAATAGCAGGAATGACTGATTTGTCAGTCATCAGTCTGAGGTAGTTCCACTGAAATGCCTTCCCTATGCTAACTGGAACTATACCACCCAGAAGAATAATCCATCTGCTCATTGTTTTCCAGGTATTATTTTCTAGGAGCAATAACTGCAGCCCCTTCATGCAGGACGCTTCCTGGAGATTAATGATTAGGTGGTGATAATGGCTCACAGCTGTGCTCTGAGCACTAAGCTCATCCCAGCCTGTCATTATTCCCTAGAAAATTACCCTGCCCTTTGGCTGTGAAGATAAATTACAATGCAAAAAATCAAAATCAAATTAAATATGGATTCATGTCCTTAAATTTTAAGTGAGCTATTAGGGACATCCAGCATAAGAGTATGTCTGAATCTTTTTAAATAACCCTCCAAAACCAAAATGTGTTTTTAAATAACTCTCCAAAAGCTGCTCTGAATAGATGAAATCCTGTTGGTACAGGATTCACTGGAATTGCTTCCTAAAGCATTGTTTGGCAACATCGCAAATGAAAATTAACTGCTTGTCTTAGTACTTATGATATCATCCTTGGTGGTAACTTCAGATAACCAGCGTGCAGCAAGAGAATTGATTCACAGAGGGTGGGAATGACATAAATTATAAGCTGTTTAAACCATACGTTGTGCCACTGCTTCCTATCTGGTTTAGATACACTCAACCAAAAAAAAAAACAAACCCACAAACAAAACCCCCTGTTTTCTTGTTTCTTGAGGATTTTTTTTGTCAGTCATAATACCTCATTAAACATAAATCTCTGTAAATGATAAGGCAAGCATGAGTGCCCTTGCTGTGACACATGAGACTCTCTTTATTCATAATGGTAATCTCTCAGTGCAGGAGAATTTGCAGTGTTAGTACTGTTAAGTCTATGAGCTCTTCCTGTAATAGCAGCTGTAATGTTGTAAGACTGGAAGAATTAACTGTATGTAGAACTGCATTCTTTCAAGTGTACTTAGAAAGGGACCTACAGGCAAAAAATGCTGGCATTTTTTACCAAGGAAACTGAGGAAACTTTTCCTCAAAAAAAAAAAAAAGGGATAAGGAAGATACCATATAGAAGCTCTACTTTTCCTTCAAGTAACATACTGAATATAATTATGCTAAGACTCTGTTAAATGACCAGGAAAGACAAAGAGGAACAGGTAAATAAAACTCTGCAGTAATAACAGTTTTTCCCAGTCATCTTCAGTTAAATCAGGAGAAAGTCCAAGAATGCTTTGCTGCAAAAAGTTCCCCATGATATGTTTTGCGGTGTTACAATTCTCTTTGAATATGTAATCAGAACACCGTATATTTGATAACCTCCCATTGGCAGGAGATCTGGTAATAGTCTTTGTCCTTGTGCAAACCAAGGAAAATTTCTGGTTACTCATTCAAAGATTAATTTCCAAGTTCATTTGTTGCTCTTAGCCTGCTTTTTGTAATGTGTAAAATATTTCGCTGTCGAGAATGTATTTGATTCAGTTGTTATTCTAGCATTATCAAGAAATATGAAAAGTTCTTAAGTGGCTGGGCTTCGAATATTCCTAAAAGAGGGATTTTTAAAAACATGTCACTTGCTAAAAATTGTAGGCAGCAATTTCATTGATTTCCTAGAGGAAATGTGTTGTTAGTGTTTTGTGTGTCTCCTTTTATTTTCCTCCACTTCCAAGACCAATTAATAGGCATTCTGATTTTTAGTATGATTGTTTTCTATTCTGAATGTAATTGAAACTCATGCCAATGCATATACTAAGCTAGTCAGTCAGACCAGTCATTGTGTCCACTGCTTTTTCAGAACCACCGTTTGTATAAAAACTTAACAGAAAAACACTGTTACTTTCTACTATCCAGTTATTTGGCATACTTCTTAATTTATTTAAAAGAAATCATTAGTTTACAAGTGGAAAAGTACATGAGTGCCTATTGAATTGTATCATTACTATATGAGTGACCAGGCTAGCGTATTACATGATGGTTCTGACTTGAGAATTAGTCATTCGTCTGTGTATTAATACCTTCTTTCTTTTCTGTCTTTCTCGGTTGTTTCTGTTCCTGCTGGCTTTCCTCTTTCAATTCTCCAATGCTGCTCTGTAATTAAAATTAATAAATAACAAACCAACCAACACCGTAGTTATCCCCATTTGTCCCCGTTCAGCATCTTGCAGCCCCATCAGTCCTCTGTCGTACAAGACCATGAACTGTAGGAATCCAGGAAACCGAGCAAAACTGTATGCTTCTACTGATGCTCTTGGACGTAGGAGAACAACACATCTTGCAGGGGTAAGCGTGCCAGTTGTACGTAAGCTAGTGTCTTGTGCCATGACCACCTGATTACACTGTTTGTTAGAACAGGAATAGTTGCAAGGATACTTGACTAAAGCTGATCCCTCCCCCTCTGCACTGACTCCAACCCCTCCAATTTGTTTCATAGTTGGCTGGATTTTAACTGCAACATACTACATCATCATCAGGCTACGCCACCACATACACCAAAGAATCCACATGGAAAAACACCCATGTTTGCAGGGTGGCTGCCTTGGCTTCTCAGGAGGCACAGAGGCAGGCAGAGTGTGTGCCCTTTTCTCAAGTGGATTCTTTGCTGCCTTTTAAGGCCCAAGCTGGTGTTGCAGCTTTTCCCTCAGTAGGGAATTTTTTTTCTCAACAACCTGTTTTCACAAAGCCTGTAGAACTTCATATCTTCTGAGGCCTTTAGCAAATTCAGCTGAGCCCCTGGGATAAAGACGGGGGAAGGCGTTCACTCACATATGTCCATATACATAAGCACACAGAGCACTGTCACTTCAGCTTTGCTTTTTTTAGAAGACCAGGCTAGTAAACTTTTCCTCGTTGAGAAGGAAGAGGTTGTTTTAGGAGCATGGTTTGTAAGCGAGGCTTCCCACAGGTCACCTGCTCATTCTGAATGATTTGGTAGCAGTACTGTGACTGGTCTGAGCTTTCAGGGAAAATCATAACAGTGTGATAGAGGCAGACTGAATTCATGTTGACTGTACTCCAAGCCAATGGGATGCAGTCAGCTCCAGTTCAGCTATCATTTTTTGAACCTGAGCAGTTACATTTTTCCTTGTACTCTACAGCCTGAGTTTGTTCAGAGTGTGAGAAGAGTGACATTATCTCTGCAAATGATTGTGTAAGGGGTGCTTGCATTTTCATTTGGCCTGATGGGCAAAATATCAAGAGGCAGTGCTGCTGTTGACATCCTTGGAAGCAGTGTCAATGAAAGTCACGTGAATCATAGCCAGTACTTAATCTTTCCAGCAGATGGTCATAGACTGAAGTTTAAGTTAAGGCACAGCATTGGGATGTATCTGTAGAGAATCTCATAGTATGTGCATAGTGCCTTGCAATCTCCAGGGCTATCAGTTTAGCACCTCCTGGGTCTTTCTCATTGTGAGTATTTTGGGGTTTGGGTTTTTTGTTGTTGTTGTGTTTTGGTTTGTTTTGGGTTTTCTTAATTCAAAAGAAGAAAGGTTGATACATTTTGGTGGAGGAGACAATTTTAAAATGTCATTAATACAAAATGACTGAGTTAAGCACTGTATGGTGTGGAGAATCTAATACTTCTGTAAACTTTTGTAGGAATTCAGTGTTTTGCTTTACTGATATTAAAAAAATTTTCTGATGCTCTGTTTTCAGACTAATGAAGTAGATACAGTATGGAGAGTTATTGCTAGGAGCCAAAATTCTTCTTCATTGTAATGCATTTATTCTGGCTGTGTATGGTTTCATAACTCAGGTGATTATCATATTAATCAGTAGATATCTAGTAAATTATACTGCCAAAGAGCTGGATAATTACTCTTGAGTAATGACTTCAGGATCGAGACCATCTATTGCTAATATTAAGTTATGTGATTTTAACCATAATGACCTGAAAAACCCCTCTTGGATTTATGAAGATAAACCAAGGGTTTATGTGCTCATGAAGTTGTTTTCAGTTTTTATTTTCCAGTTGTTAACCTGGTTTTCAATTCAGGAGATGAGCATTGCAGAGCTGTCAGCTAGAGAGGTTCTAAAACAGCATGGTTCACATGCTGCAGGGGTGGTGCTTAAGCCCCAGCCAAGGTGGTGAGTAGCAGCCCATCTGCATCATGTTGGCTGAGTGGCAGCTCAGTATACTCTCCAGTATTCCCATTCTTCATACTCCTAGAGTCTGAGCTCATTATTCCAAAAACCTGAAGTTTTTCATCTATAGCTAAATGGAGGAAGTATATATAGATGCCTAAATTCTGATATATTCCTTTAAATCAATAGTTCTATTAATACAAACAAGAGCTAGAACAGAAATATTAAAAAAAATAAAATCCTGAGATGAGAAAGAAGGAAAAAGAGGAAATTGCTACCATGAGTAAGAATCGATGGCAAAAAAGTATGTGCTGTGAAATCATCCAAGAAAAGAAGAATAGGATAACTGTTGTACCACATTCGAGGGCTTTGAGGGTATATCTGTGGTGTTCACATACAGGCATGAATGCAAAATGTTTGGGCTATATAGGGACTGTGACTAAGTGTGAGCCTAGAGGAGTGGGGGGGGCAAGGCAGGGGAGTGTTTTGCTCTTTCTTCAAATGAAATACAGGATTTATGGGGAGTAGTGGAAGGTACTATGTGGCAATACAATCAGCAAAGATCAAACCTTAAAAGGTAATTTTTTTGCTTGTGTAAAAATAAGCCTCTGCAAATTAGCCCATTATGTCTTAAGACAGTAGAGAGCATGATTAAGAAGGATTCTTGTTGCCAAATGCGTATTTACTGACAAAGATGGTGGCAGATTACAGGAGCTATATTAATGAACTTGTTAAACAGGCTGTAGAAACTACTGACTCAGCACTGCTTTTTCTCAGCCTCCCAACACCTCATCCTTAACTGAGCTTGCTTTGCTTTCTTTAGCCGTGTGATCTCTGGCTTGACTTTGTCTTTTTGTTTGCTGAACTACAGACTGACAAAAAAGAAAAGGAGAGAGACCATTTGTCATCCAGCTTCTCAGCCAGCTTTAAAGGAGGTCATTTTTCTTCCAACCCCAAAGCTAGATCACCAGCTCCCTCTCCAGTTTGGTAAGCCAAGTACACGCTTAGCTGGAGGTTGAGCTATAGGCAGCTCTGACTGTTCTATTAATTAAATGTGAAACAGTGCAAACTTATTTGGTGATGTAGATGTTTTCTCTCTGCAACAAAGGAAAGACAGTCCTGCTTTTAGAAAAATATTACTACTGCTTTGAGGAAGGGGAAGAAGGAGAAAGTTACCTGGTTTCTTCCCTCTTGGCTGGGCTCAGTGCTCCCACATCTGGAGAGTTGCAAAGGGAAGCATTTTTCATGAAAGCTAATAGGTTGCTCCAGCAGTCCTGCTTGATAGCAGAGAAATAGAGAAGGTTTTTTTTTAGCTACTGTAGTTGTAGAGGTGATATGTAGGTGGTGTCCAGCAGAGCATGTTTGATAGTGATTGTCACTCTTTGTGGTTACACAGGCATGCGTCAAAGTCTTTGCCTTTTTTGCCTGGCACACCCAAGCAGATAACTTCCCCACCTGGTTCCTCCAAAGTTTCCTCTGCTCAGGCACGTCCTCCTTCTCCTGGCAATATCCGGCCAGTCAAAAAAGAGGTCAAACCAGAGAGTAAGAAGAAAAGACCAGAAAAGGAGGCTGAAAAGGCCAATGAGGAGAGGACAGAAGAGAGTAAAGGAACTTCAGCAGGTCCTGGAGAATCTGCAAGTCAGGAAGAGCTTGCTGTCCAGACAGAGCTCACTCAAGGTAAGGAGAGATTCTCCTTTAGGTTAAGGAATGTCTGAGAGTCTCTTATGTTCTTCCCTCCCTTTCTCTGAAACAACATAGCTTTCAGTAGTTTTCTATCAAGTGTAAATCTAAATTCTTCAGAACGTTCCTGCAGATGCATGTTTGTTGAGGAAAGCATACACAGGTTGAAGCCCACCTGCTTGTAACAGTCAAAACAACATTCAGACCTGCCTTGCACAGTGTGGCTTCACAGCCCCTTCTTTGCCCTTTTGGACTATGATTTTGTCACTCACATCATGAAGCAGCTTCTTTTCATACTGTTGAAGTAGTATTATAATGATCTGAAGACTAATGGTATAGGAAGCCATCACATAAGGTAGTGTGAGCAGTGAGAATGTCCAGCTGTGCTAGACACTCAGTACAGTTGTGCTGATAACACTATCAGCTTACCTGTAATATTGTAAGAGTACTATATTGTGGGAGAGATTAGCAAGATAAAGTAGAATGCAGAGGAGAATCAAGGAGAAGAATAAAGAGAAATAGGAAGAATTTTTCAGGGAAAATGAGTTATTTCAAAAAAAAAATTACCAAACAAACAAAAAAACCCCACACCAAACCACAGCAATCCTGAAAAGCAGCAAGGCAGAAAAGGATGTACACACAAAATAAAATAATGATCAGAAAGTGTAGGAAGGGCAAAAAGTAAATCTGAAAATGAAAAATGTAGGTTTGTTCCAGCAGACAGTCCATTGTAAATATGGCATAAGCTGTCTGTCTCGTGGATGGGATAGAATAGCCATTGTGACCACTGGGATTCCCAGGACTGGTTACTTAGGATTCTGAATTTAAAATTAATAGATTCCCCTGTGATTGTCCTTCAAAAACACTTTTAAGTATTAATAATCCTGCATTTTAACTGCAGGATGTGTAGTTGGGGGTTATTTTGTGAGAATACCTGATGTGAATTGATTTCTTTTGTTAATAAGTTCTGTTACAGTAGTTCCAGTCTGATACCCAGGTCCTACCACACAAGATGCAACCCCACAAAAAGCTAGAGATTTACAATAATAAATGGATGCATCTGTTGTCCATGGCCATGTAAAGAAGATATGAGATAATTGCCGTGTTAGCATGGGCTTTCACTGCTGCTCTTATAACCTTTTGCCTGCTTCCTTTTGAGGAGAAAGCTTCCTTTTAAAAGGATTTTAGGGATACCACCGAAATAATTTTGCAAATGTTTACAAGCTGTAGTTCCCCAGTGCGAGGTGCAGACCAGACAAACATTAGCATGCTTGTTTGACAGTTTAGCTCAGGAGGAAGAGAGGCTCAACTTCTTTGCAGAGTCAGTCAATATTTGAGTTTGTGACAAGGTCACTTAGTATGGAAACAGGTTATGTGTGATAAAGATCTTCAAAACTGAAGTAGTTTATATTCACAGCAAAGAAACAAGTAGTAGAGAGGGGCAAAAGAGAAGGATACTATAGTCAAAGTGGTGAACAGCACTTCAGATTGGATGTCTTTTGCCAAAGCCAGAGGAAGTGATGGTTGGGACCAAAGATTGAGACCTCAGGCTAAGCATTTTACATGTGAGGTTAGAGGACAGGCTTTGTACTGCAGATGGTGGCCAAAACTTGGCTACTGGTTGAATGCAAGAATCTAGAGAGGGGCAAGGGCAAGTGCAACATTTGGAGCTAGAGGGACATTGCTGATGTCTCCTAGGTCTGTGTTGCAGGTGAACATAGCTGATTTCTGCCAATTAACTGAACTGGCCTTTAATCTGTCTGGTTCAGCTACCTGCTAGCTGTGTAGCCACAGGAGCCAGGAGGTCAGCAGGTAGTAATCACTGATGGAGCTATTCAAGCTTTTGCAGGCAAATCTCACATGACTTTACTAATACCAATGAAGTTTTAAAGGTATTTTGGGTGTGCCTGTGTAAGCTGTTGTTATCTCTTCTAACAGCAGGGCAGGTGTGCATATTAAACAGGCTGCTTGCTACGCTGCCAGCTTCAGCACCCAAGGCATGAAGTGAGCCCCAGGCAGCACAAAGCTGTGCTCCCTTCAGGAGTGACAGCCCTGTCTTGGTACTTGTTAGTAAATTAAAAAGGGCCAAGGTGAAGGAACTCTAATTTATACTATTTGACTATTACAGAGGCTCTCTGGTATGTTTCTGATCCAGGTTGTAATTGCAGCCTCACGTTTTCTTACCTTCTGTCCCCAAGGCTACTAAGACCATAAAGGGCTCCCAAGCTTGAGTGATCAAATTACTTATCTTTTTATATTTGACCATCCCAGAATTTTCTGAGTTCCCAGCTATATCTATATATATGGAGGTTAGCCCAGGCCGAGACTGTTCCCTGGGAGTGGACTGAATACCTATTTTGGTAATGTGAGAAAACAGTGCTCTGGCTGAGGCTAAACTGTGCCAGCTTACCTCAGGACTAGAGAACAGGCCCTGGCACTCTAAATTACTGGTGTACATGTATCATTTGAATTCAAGGTGAAAGCCCTGAAGGCAGTTATAGAAAGACCTGCGTAGTTTTTACTTGATAGAAGAAGAGAGCAGAGAGGTCAGCAGATGTGAGCATTCAGCACAGAGAAAGCAGCTGAATTTGTGTTTGTATACATGACGAGGTGTAGGAGGGGGGTAATTGGGGAGGAAACCCCTCTTGGAAGTTGTTAGTAAGGTGAGAAAAATGCTGTAACATCCCAAAGAGTGGTTAGAAATGTGTATTTAAAATCATTTCTTCGCTGTTCCTGGTGACTTATTTTACATGTATCTTCCCAGGATCAGAATCTGATTCCATTGACAGTTCAAAGTCTTCCCTATCCATGTTTGTCTGTGTTACCAGATGCGATTCCCTGGGAATGCTTCCTTCAGTTAGCTTGTTTGTTGGTAATGGTCCCTGGCCTCTAGAGAAGTGCAGTTGAGGTGCTCTGTAACTGTGCTTAGAGAATGCTGGGCAAGCTTATGGAAATGTGAACCAGTGTTTTACTTGAGGAAGAACCTGTAATACTCTCTCTACCAAGTAGATAAAGCTGGGTAAAGAATTTATATGAAGGCACTATAAAGATTTGAACACAAGCCATAGATCACCAATAGTGGCAAAGCCTGTTAAGAAGCTGTGTTCTGGTTCCACAAGTTGCCTCAGGTTGGAGTAACTGCAAAATTGATGATGGTTTGTGTCCTACCCTTATTGCAGACAGTTAATTCAGACAGTTGATGTGTGAGATCACCAAGTCACCAAAAGTGATTGGCCTATCACCAAAAAATCTGGCTCTGCTCTTCAGATGTAGACTATCAGACAGAAGAAGATATAACACCACAATGTTTCATTTCTGCTCTTTGAGTTGGGCAAGCTTAAGAAATGCGATGGTAGGGACTTGCTGAATCAGCATAACTCCTGTTGAGCACCCGTCGGCATTTATTCTTCTGACAGAAAAGATGGTTTAACCTTTCAACTGCAGCTGCTTTCACATATCCTGTAAAAACAAACTTCCCTTAAGGAATATGAACCCCTAGCACCTAGAAATTTCTTCCTCCTCTGAATCATTGATAAAACCATGTAAGCTTGAAAATATTTTACAGAGTATTTGAAACTATTTTCTGTTCGTTTCAAGAGTGTCTTCTTGGTTACTGTGTCTGTACAAACCAGTTTTCCTTCCCATCTGTTTCAGCAGCCAGCCCATCCCTACCTCCTGCTCCACCAGCTCTTTCTCCACCCCCAGCCCCCACAAAGACCTCTGCAGGTACAACTGACCCTGAAGAAGCCACAAGGCTGCTGACTGAGAAGAGGCGCCTTGCCCGTGAGCAGCGGGAACGGGAGGAGCAAGAAAGGAGGGAGAGAGAAGAGCTTGAAAGGTGATTCTAGATCTCTGCAGTGGGGAAGATATGTTTTTAGCAGCCTCCTAGTAGCTTCTTTTGTATATTCTGTTGTTATATTGTGATATATGAAGCACAGTACTGAAGTACAGGAGGCATGAATTCCTCCCCAAAAATGAATTCTCCTGTTGGAGTTTTTTGTAGGCGCAATATATACCTAAGCAGAAAGCTTAAAACTTATCCCAAATAGTGCTTTAAAATAGGACAGGAGGAGAGAGCAGATCCTTGCTGTCGTGATTCATTGTTTCTTCAGAGATTAACAAAGCTATACTTGTTTATTCCAGCTAGGGAACTCTGCACAGCTGTTTTCAACTTTGTGATTGGGACAATGTCTCTTACTTAGAATTGTAAGATCTCTACTATGGGTGGTGTCTAGGTGTCCAAGAACTGTGACTTAAAGCTCTCTGTTTTCTCATTTAAAATCAAGACCCCCAACAGTTTTGGAGGGTAATTGATGCTGCGTCTCATTTTCTAGTAGAAAATGAGTAGTCCATCTGGAGACTTATGACTGTGGCTATAACGGAAGTTGAGTGCTTTTTTAGAGGGATGCCATGCCTCTGGAATTTGTTGGAATTCTTTAACATTGCTGAACATAGGAACAAGGCAGAGCCAGTTAAAATAGCCTGGCTTTCCAAAAGGCTCACAACATGGTCTGTCTTAAAAAGGGTTTTAAAGAAAATAAACTGCTGTGGCCTAAGAGTAATGTGGTGAATAAATACTAAGACTGAAAGACTGAAAACAAAAGGTAAAGAATAATCAGCTTTCACAGTGAAAGGAGTTTTCAGTCTCTGTTCAGTGCCTTTATAAATGAACTTGAAATGAGTTGTGGCCAGTGAGATAACGCTGGTCTTCAGTGAGATAAAGCAGTTGTGCAGAGTTTCAGATGTATCTTGCATTGCTGAGATACAAAATGGAAGCTGAATTGCAATACTGCTAAGCATAAAGGAATGCATATAAGGAAATAATCCTAACTTAACTCATGTGGTGGTGGTATCTGGGCTAATTGTTTCTGAGGGAAGAGATCTTGTTTGGAGTTGAGTATATGAAAGTATCAGGTGAGTCATGGTCAACAAAATAAATGAACTGTCACCAGTTACTGAAAAAGGAGAAAAAAATGAAAATGTCATTCTGAACTATCCAAGGTGAATCCACTTCTTGAATGTTGAGTTTTATATTTCTTGAGATAGTAAATTCAGTAAAACTATGAAAACAAGTGCAGACAGACATCAAGGAAGATCACAAGAATAGAACAGGTCCCATATGAAAATCTGCTAAGCAGGTGACAGTTCTTCAGCTGGGAAGACCATCTGCCCTCTACTTCTGAGTGGGCATATGATAAGCTACAAAGTCCTAAATAATTTGGGTAACATCAAAGGTGAAGGGGAAAAGCTATTCACTCCCATAATACAAGGATGAGGGGGCATTAAGTGAGGTTAGGAGGGTAACGTTCAAAAATCAGCAGAATTAGATGCTTTTTTTTAAATTCAGGAGTCATTACTGCAAGGTAAGGTGCAGGATGAAAATGTATACTATTTCAAAACATGATCAAATGAAATTACAGAAATAAGTGTTTTGCAAGATGCGTTGAAGTCAATGATACTGTTTCTGATTCGGAAAGTACCCGAGTCATAGATGAGTGGAAGCCAGGTGTATGCTGGAGAAGTATTGGTATTGCCTTGCTAAGATTTTGTATTCTGTAAGGCTTCACCTTTGGCCCCTGCTGGAAGCAGAACAGACAACTTGGCTTGACCCAGTTCAAGTGTTTTGATGCTTTTATGAATGAGAGAGCAGTGCAACCTTTATCCAGCTGTTCTGCAGTGCTGGTGTCTTGGGTCAGGAATCTGGTGGTTTGGGTTTTTTCCCTTCTTTTACTTACTTTTCTTATGCTTGTTTCATGATTGCAGGCAAAAGAAGGAGGAGCTATCACAGAGGATAGCTGAAGAAAGAGCTCGCCGAGAAGAAGCAGCAGCTCGCAGACAGGAGGCAGAAAAAAACCAAAAGGATGCAGAGGAGGAGCGGGAAAAGGAAGAACGGCTGCACCGACAGGCAGAAGAGAGACAACAGAAGGAGAAAGAAGAGATGGAGCGCATTCAGAAACAAGTATGCTCCCATCCTGGAATTCTTGTGCCAGTCTGGTTGGCAGCGAAGTGGATGAAGCAAAACCTCTTACGCAGCATCTAGATTAGAGGGATATTTAAAATTTAAGTGCTATATATAAAGTGCATAGGGTTGTGGCAGAGTTTATTCCATAGAGTGGTTCAAAGAGTAAAGATATTTCTTCTTGACAAAAACATGTGGCAGGGAGTTGAGTTTTGTTTTGGTTTTTTGTTTGGGTTTTTGGTTTTTTTTCTCCTGTAGAATTTATTTATTTAGAACAAATCCTTTCCTCTTCCTGATAAATTGTGATGAAAAAAATCAAGAGAGTTGTATTGGGGGATTTTAATGAATGGTGTTATACCAGAGAACTGTGTCCCCACAGTTATAGAAAGTCTAGATGCCAAGATAACTAACTATTCTGAGTGTTGGAGACATAGCACTGCTGAGTTCTAATCCTATGCCCAATACCACTTTTGTGCAGGGCTAGTGGGAAGGGGTAGGTTTTGATTGGTTTAATCAAGCCAAGGAGAATCTTTACCTGGTGCAGTCCTCCTGAAATCAAAGCAGCCACTCAAAAGACATAAGAGTAAATAAATCAAAATACAATTTTTCAAGTGCTCTCATTTTTGATGGGCATAATGTTGGTTTCTGGCTTCGGAAGAGGCTGTGGTAAGCATTTTGGATAGGATTCTTCTCTTCTCACACATGCTTTTACTTCGTGCATGTGCTTTCTTACCCCCAAAATTCAGCACTTCAATCTGCCTCATAGACATTAGTTTTTTATTCTGGTATATAATTAAATGTATGCTTCTGAGAATAAATGTTTAAAGGATTGTGTCAGTGAATATAGCTTAGAAACTGCAGTTTTCTTTTTCAGCTGCTTTCTTTGAAATCCTAAACTGAGGTACATCCCCAGTTTAGCACTCAGAGATAATGTATGGCCAAGGTTTTTTGGATGTTACAGTCTTAAATGAACTGCTGTAGTAGTTCCATCGTACAACACTGTCCCTGTCAGGGAGCAAGCCCTCTCTACAGTATATTCCAGACTAGTTTTACTTTTAATCTAAAAAGCAGGAATAGGAAGTTTGTGCAAATGTGCCTGTGCTTGTTTGTCCTTGGTCTCATTAACCGATGACTCTGTTGGCCAAATAAAACATTCTACTGCTTTTGTTTGACTCTCAGAAACATCCACCACTCAAAACATGGATCTCTGGAATACTTTTATGGCTGCTGTTTTAACGCTGAAGGTTAGGAAACATATCCTTCATTTGTCATCGGGTGTGTTTTCAAGCACATGCCCCAGAAAAGGCACAGAACCAAATACGATGCCCATTGTTTAGTTACGCATCTCTTAATGCTATGCAAAACATGGAGATTAATCAAGAAACATGCAATTCAGTCTGAAAAGATTGTTGGTGACTTGTAAACCCCCAAAGTGTCTCTTCAGGGTGTTGTAGATATGCATAGTTAAGCTGTTATCAGTGTAAATCTGTCCTTAAATTGTAAATTATTCCTCACTACTTTTTCTTTTACCATCAACTCAGAAAGAAGAGGAAGCTCGCCTACGGGAAGAGGCAGAGCGGATTCGATTAGAACGTGAAAAGCATTTCCAAAGAGAAGAACAAGAGCGCTTGGAAAGGAAGAAGGTAACTCAGTACATGCAGAGAAACTGTAATTCATTTTGCCTTAGCGGTTTGCTTCCACCTCAGCTGTAGAAAGTTACCCATGATATAAATGTGCCCTCAGAAAAGCTGCAGTCCTCATCTGCGTAGCCTGATATGAAAGTGAAGGGAATATGGTCACAGTAATAAAAAATTCATCTTTTTGCAATAAACAGATGCAACTGATAAATGACAAGCATTTGTGGTTTGGGAGAGACATTTGTAAATTAATGCCAGCAAACATTATTTTATCCCTTTACATTTCATTGTAGAGGCTTGAGGAGATCATGAAGAGAACTAGACGTGTAGAAGCTGTAGATAAGGTCAGTGCTGCTACTTGACATGTGTAAATATTGGGCATGTTTCACTTCTTTAGTGCCATTTTTAATTTACAAACCTGTGCTTCCTTTGTAGAAACCCAATGACCAGCAAAATGGACATATAGCAAAGGCAGATATTACTGGAAAAGCAGGTATTGTGTTTAACTGTGCCCTGAGCACAGCTGGTGAATAGATGCCTACTAAGCACAATGATTTGAGATTCAGTTCTGAAACTTGGCACACTAATTGCAGTAAAGAAAACCATGAAAGGAGTGTAACTGAAGTCTTAGCAAACATTATTTATTTAGCCTTTCCATATAGGTAGTTAGCCATTACTAAATGAGTTAGGTGTTTTAGCAACTTTGTCACATTGGTGTTCAACGAGAGGGAGTTGCTTACCAAGTTTAATTATTTATAAAGTGAAAAGAAACATTCTTTTCTGATTCTGATCACAAAAGAAACTGATTCTGTAGTTTCTTTTGCATAGTATTGCAGATGTGGTTGTTGCAGACTTACTCCATTATCTTAAAGGGTTATTTCATCTCAGTCATCAAAACAAATTGTTCATTATCCAAACATCTCCCTATGATTTCTCTCTTCCACACGTGCTGCCTTATTCACTTGGTCTTAATTTCTATTTCTTTCAAAATTCAGCTCCTAAAAAAGCATAGAGTCTCCCTGTCACACCCACACTTTCAGTCTTGCCTTCTATTCTGTTCTCTCTCTCTTTTTTTTTTCCTGGTCATTTTAGGTAGTTTTATATATTTTAATACTTAAAATGAAGGAAGCAAAATAAAATGTAGCTTATATTCAACAATTGCCAAGTATGAATTAGCAGTATTTAAAGATACTGAAGTCAAGCTAGCAAATGGCTTATGCTATTGTAGCATAACACATTAAATGACATTAATCTTTATTTCTCTTTTGTGTTTGAGTTGAGTAATGCAACAGAGGACAAATAACGGCACTGGCTGTGTGTACTGCTTTTTTTTTTTTTATGTTTAAAGTGAATGCTAAAATTAGCTCTGCCAGGAAACCTTTTGACACAGATTTCATTATGTGTGTTTGGAAGTTATTTGTTTACATATTATCTTAGAGGGGGAAAAAAAGTTTGGAAACTGCTAATGCAGAATGCATCTGGGATGCCATCTTTTGCTGCAGGCACTGTTGAAGGTGCTATAAACCACTTAAATAATTCTTGAAACTATAAATGGCTCTATAGCCTGTGGCTAGTGCTTTCCTGCCTGAGGTGGAAGACAAGTGGTCAGTTTCCTAAAGCATATGAGAATTTGGACTTCCATTTCCCCAGACCCAAGGGAAGGCTGCAGTCCTTGAGTGACTGGATAAAGAGAAAACTGCACTCACCTTCAGGGCTGCTCTACTATTTGGCTTTGCTTTATCTAGGTGTGCTATTGAGTTAAAGGTATGAATGAATGGATATATTTCAGCTAACTTTAACTTTACATGTTATGCTCTAACAAACTTCTGACTATACACAAATGGTGATTTTTCTTTTTTTTCAGTCTTACTGTTTGGCAAAATATGAGGAGGCCTTTGTGCGAATAGCCAAATCACACAATGAAACAATCCATCACCTATCACCTTTTTGTCATTTGTTTTGGCCTCTGCTTCAAAATAGGAGATAACTCTGCCTTTCCAAAGCGGAACAACTTTCTTCTGCTTTTCTCTTTTAAATGTTAAAGCCAATGTATTTTCCTCTTGTTCCAATTCAGAGTAGCACTGAAACTTGTATTGCTAATATCTTTTGTGTAAAAACTTGCCAAAGATCAGACGAAGACATTCGGTGTGAAAGACTTCAGCCCAAGCATTTAAAGCATAGCAAAACAAGAGCAGCTGAAGGAGGGTCTCCTCAGATGAGGTTTTGATGCATCCAAGCCTATGAACACTAAATTGTCCTTGTGATTGTCGTAACAGCTGCTAGTGTGGGTGGGGTGCAATTGCTTCCTTTTACTGAGCTGTATGTGAATTGGTGTGACTGTAGATACANGAAGGACAATTTAGTGTTCATAGGCTTGGATGCATCAAAACCTCATCTGAGGAGACCCTCCTTCAGATGCAGAAGGCTGTAGTTGTACTTTAAAAGAACATCCTGAGGCAAGCCAATAACATCTATCATATGGTCTTTGGATGGGGCACAAGGATACTCCAATTTTATGTTGCTCTCTACAGCATTTTATAGTAGTGCTTTTGTACTTGCTGATTATCCTTCCCATGGAGATTTTTCCCTTTTGACTTCCTTTTGAGTTACAGTCAGTGATCAACACAGGAACCAAGAAATACCAGTGTATGGAATTGATGACATCCCAGTGTTCTCCTATTCGATTCTCTATTGCTGCTTGAAAAGTGCCAGCATAATATTCTGTCAGATATCAGCCTATTTTGACTACTGGCTTATGCGTTAGAATTGTGTATATCATTGTAAAATGTTTATTCTTGTCTGTAAAGCTATAGCTTTGAAATCTGTGGCATTTACTTCAGACCTGAAACAGGGCTTGTGTGCCCAAAAACTTGACAAAGGAAGCGGAGTGGGGGAGGGAAGGGGTATGGGAACTCTGTTTTTTAGAACTGTAGCTTGCCTTGACTGTGCTGTTTGTAGGAAATGTTTTATCCTAATCTGCAGGTAGATGATGTTGCTTGGTTTTATGAAAACCTGTTTTCTCTCTCTAGTCATAACAAGTCCCACATCTCCCTTGGAACCTGCAGGAGGACCTCAGCTTCAGCATGCAACGCAATCTCCGCACAATGGGAAACCCATCACCTGTACACGTGTGATTGTTTCACATCAACCCCCTGTAAATATGGACAGGTAAGAACATTGCTAAGTATTGGACGGTATTTGAAGGATGAGGGTTACTAGAGTAATAAATTATTTTCAGATCCACGTATTCATTAACTAAATAAGAGACAGCTGTTCAATCTGCCCTGTTTCCTGTTTATTTTTATCTTTTTCCTGTGTTCAGAAAAGAACTTTATCATCTTTCACTTACCAGTAACCCATTTTTGCCAGCTGATAGGGAAGAATTTTGTAAAAATACAGCACATTCTTTGTAGTGTTTGGAACAAGGTGTTGTCTGCCAGCAATTGTTACATAAATTGAAATTTAATGGAAAGGGCAATTTTTTTCTGTTGCTTTCCATGACTTAAGCTTCATAAAAACCACTCTGGATTTGCAGTGCTAGTTTTCTTGATTGAAATAATGAACACTGTGCTTTCAGTCTAGATGTTTCGATTTCTGAACTGCTTGAAGTATTAGCAAGTTTTGCTTGCTAAGCAGAAGTCCCTTATGTGAGATACAGAACTACTCATTTTGGCTTTGCATTTTAAAAAAAACCCTTTGTCCTCTATAAGGAGAATTTGGGGAGGCAGATATTTAACACTGGGAACTCTCTGTAGCCACGAAGCAAGTCACTCAGATCTTGAGAAATTGTTGAAATGCTTGAAACCTCGGTGTTGAACCAAGTGAAATCTGTTATATAAGCATGAGCTGTCAGTTATTTCAATTTTAG
>VZTQ01001603.1:0-45552 GCA_013400755.1 Pelecanoides urinatrix | reverse complement strand
TGCTACTGCATCTCATGTGCTGTGGTTGTCTGGCATCTAGATATACCTGATATTGTAGCACACACAACAGCAACAGGTGTGAGCACCTTACTCCAGTCCCAAGAAAGGTTTGGCTTTTGCCTGGAAAAGACTTGAGCATGTTTTAAGGGCAAGATAGCTGGGGTTTCTGACCAGAACTTAAAAAGTTGTGCAAGCACCCACTTGTGGCATGTGCTTGTATGGGCAAGAGGAGGGAGTGAAGGAGAGGAGTCTTCCTAAGGCCTAGAGCAGCAGTCAGTCTTGTTCTCCTCCTACAGTGTAGGAAGCGTGGGAAGTTTCACTGGGCCTAGGACAGAAGAAATGTAAGTGTCGATGCATCTATTTTGTGCAGCACTGGGGTCTAGCCTGAATGCCTGTCTTTGAACAGGGCTGGTGGTTGGTGTTCAGTGACCAAACTCGGAATACCTGTATTTGGGGTCAGAATACCTGTAATTGTGGTCACTCCCCAGACACTGCAGGTGCTCTGACCCTTGCACTGGTAGCGTTGAAGGAGGGTGACTTGGAAAGCTATTAGAGGTATGTGAGGCTTAATAGGAAGTTGCCTGACTGCTTACTGTGCTGAACCTTCATTCCTATTCCTCCCCATCATGTCATCTGTCCTGTGTCAGCTCTGTCGCTGGGATTCAGTTGGAAATAGCATGCTTGCTTCTGTGGTCATGAGTACAATGCAACTGAAAAAAAAAAAAAGAATTCTGGCGGAGCGAAGGCAATTGATTTTGATACTTAACCATTCTCTGTTGCTGCTTTCGATCAGCAATGCAGATCTTGTTGTACTGGAACTTCATTAGCTTTCCAAGACAACTGATCTTAAACCCTAATACAAAATGCTGTGATCTGCTGCATTATTTACCATGTATCTATTGTCAACAACTATTAGTTTTATTAATAAACATTTATTGCAGATAGATTGGTACAATCATCTATCCTGCCTCATAGTTAGTCAAAATTTTTATTGGTATTCCTACTCCTGTGTTTTAAACAAATGAACAATAATCAGTTTTCCTTAGGCTTAAAGCTTCTTCACTTTGCATCGTGAAAGAAAAAAGCATGTATATTTGCTTGTGAATTGAGCTGTTTTACCATGTTAGCATTCAAGGTTTTCAAATAGATCTTACATGAATTCTTGGTTCCTAGAACCAATTTCTTTTTTCATGGTTGTCGGAGTTAAAATGACACGTCTGAACATGAACGTGATTTTTGTGGTATGTAGTTTTACATAAAGTTAGTGCTGCAAGGGTTCTGATTGTGCCACCTATGCTTGCTCTCTGAGTATCTTCTCCAGAAATAAATTGGGTTAAACAATTTAATGCTCGAATGCTAATGAACAATAGTGAGTTATTGGGGGGGGGGGGGGGGGGGGGGGGGGCCTTTTCCGGCCTTTAGGTGTGTGGGGGGGCGCACACACAAGCGNATACTGTGGATATCTTCCAGTTAGTAAAGTATCTAGAATTACCAAGAAAACTGGTAGTTCATGGATGCTACAATATTATTAATGGCATGTTAACTTCTGGCTAGATTCAGGGGTTTTGGTTGTGGGGGTTTTTTTCCCAACAAATGGAAAAATTAATTTGAAACAGTCATTTGAAAGTAAGTTATAATGTTAAATTATTTTCAAACTTTTTGTAAGTTATAAAATATTCCAGATTCTAATTTTTTCTTCCTTTACTGAACAGTAGAATCCTGGAAGAAACACAATGATAGGAGTTGGATAACCAGTACAGCTGCCTAATCCATCTCCCACTACTGCTTTCTAGTTCTTTATCCAAGTTAGATCCTGTCTTCTACTTCTCAGAAAGTTATTTCAGTACAGTGATTTATGCTGACATAATTTTGCTTATGATACTTACTCTTTTCCTGTAATTCCTTTTTTTTTTTTTTTTTTCTTCTTCTCTCCTCCCCTGTGCTGCTTTCTATAAATGCCTGCAATGGGCATCAGTGAGAGCAGTTCACCTCATCTGTGTGTCTCCATCCCATATAAAGGGATCTGGGTCTGGGTAATTAGATACCCAGTTTTTAGAAATATACAGTTACACAAGGTGATTGCCTCAATATCTTGTCCCTGGAAAAGAATGTTACTGAGTTCAAATTCAAATCTAGTGTTCATTGCTCAGTCTGTAGGATAGCACACCTGAAATTTGCTTTAGCAGCACCTTCCCTTCTTTAGGCCTCCAACTTCTCATTGCTGGCTGATTTCAGTGCTGTTGTCTCAGTGGATTAAAAATAAACACTGCTTTATTTAAAACATCCAAAAGTTTGGGTCTGTGATGTTAATAAATGAGATGACTGACATTGTTGTTCAGATCAGGAATAGCAGGTGCGGAAGCATTTTGGCACATTCCAAAGGTCTGCAGATCAGTTTGGTTGTTTTTGGTTTTTTTTTCTTATTCAGTGTTGATTTCGGATGGGTGATCAGAAAGACAGACATACTGAATTCTGAAATTCTGGTCTTTTTTCTTTACTCTCTTCAAATTCTTCACATACAGATTATGTCTACACAGAGCTTTGGCTAAAATTATCTACATCAGATGTAATTTTCAGTAGTTTTTAACTTTTTTTGATGTTCCAGTTCCTTAAATTAGCTGCTCTTCTCTCAACTTCCTCTAGCCTATCTTGTTAATACTGATGTGTCCGGTTCAAAATGTGAAGCCGCACAGATGCTTTTTTTTTTAGCTGCCATGAAGCTGTCCTTCAGGTGCTTTCACGACTGTTATGTTTGGAAATGCACTCTGAATAACTCTGGCAACTTTTTTTTTTATTACATAGGTGTAATACAGGCACACTTACAGAATATGTTTCAATGCCAAAATTATCCATTTCTTAGAAACAAACCTGCAATACTGTATGCCTGAAAAGGGTATCTCCAGTGTTGTGCTAGACACTGAGACATTGCTAAGAGTGTAACATAAGACAGTAATAACAGTCGTAGCAGGTCAAAAATCCATTACTTTTTGTGTTCTTTGCTTTAATGGCCTGTAGCAGTCACTTAGGGAGAGAGTGTAAAGGCAAAAAAGTTAAGTACCAGGAGATCCTCTGGTCAATGAAGGGTTACTAAGCATTGTGGTCCAAATGCAACCATAGGCTCAAGTAGTCCCTAAGCTGCTAATTACCAGAAGCTGGAGGGTATGCCAATCTCCTAGGAATTTGTCTAATCTCCTTTTGATCTTATGGCCTTTAAGATGTCCAGTGGAATTAATTCTGGTTTTCCCTTTGTTTGTTCTTAACTTGCTCCCCTAGTAATCTGGTGGAGCAAATAGCATGAAGTATAGAAGATTTTATAGCACAAAATATAGAAGATTCATAGTCATAGTTTTCTCTTCTGTACCCCCTTTGTGATTGTATAGACTGCCCTGTCTGAAAAGACATCTTTCAAGTCTGTCAATTTTGGTCTAACTTAGTATGTAATACTGGCAATACAATGATAAATAAATATGAAGAACTCTTCATCTATGAAGTCAGCTGATCAACCGGATAGAAACATTAATATCTGTTTGCAGAAGCAAGAGTCATCTTCATTGTACCAATGCTTGTTGAAGTACTATGCTGTTTAATTTATACGAATGAGCAGTTGCTCTCTTCCCCCCTCTTTCCTATCTCATCCATCAAACTTGCTGTGTTACCCTGGCTGTAGTAAGGTTATTGGTAGATGGGAATGAAATAAGTAATAGGATATCTTATAGTGAATAATAACCTAATAACTATACATCATAGAGCGGGTTTTATTAGTCCTAAAGCATTTCACAGATTCTGCTCCTCATCTTACAGATGTGGATCTCTGGCACAAAAGGGTGATGTGACTTGCAACCTCTCCCAGGCACCCAGCAGGATTTCTGTGTCTGCTCTCAAGCTCAGTGCAGTGAAACATACTTTTCACTTTGAAATTTGCTCAGCATATCCACAGATGAAAAACAGGGGAATGTCTTTCTGAAAAAGAACTGGTGATGGTTCAAAAAACTGGGAAAGGCTTGATCTGAAAGCCAGCATGTTGTTCTCACAGGAAATCTGGGCTTTGGGTAACGTGTTGCTACTTTCAGAAGAGCAATAATTATTTTTTGTTTCTTGGGAAGTACTGTAAAACAATTCTGTAATTGTTTGTGAAGAGTTGGACACCCAAAGGAGCCAGCAAATGAAAATAAACCATATGCCAATTACAAGCAGGGTTGTTTTTGTTTTTAAGGCTAGTAAATGTACTGTCAGGAGAAAATTAGCCTGTAAAACCAAGCTACCTGCTCAGAAATGGCCTGAGAAAATTAATAGCCTAGTTTAAATCTAGGAAAATTGCATCTCAGCCATTGTGGCTGAAGCATTTCCAAACAACCTGAACAGTTGTGATGTGGTCTGAATAGGGAATAGGTACCCAAGATTGTCAGGATTGAACTGTTCAGGGCTTAAGAAGCACCTGTGAAAGATCACGGTTCTGGAGGGTCAGTTGAGTACTTGCTCTTTCTTATGGAGCTTACGGTCCCATTACTGTCATCCTTTCACTAAAGTAGCACCTTAGTTTCTTCCCTGTGGCAAGACAGTGCATGCTGTCTGCAAAGACAGCAGGATTTGACAACACAGGGCCTAGTAATAAAAGGGCTGGGAGGGGAGGGGCAAGACTGAGAGACACGATCATGTATCTTCTCAGGAGAGTATGTATAACTGTGCTTGTACCGCTCCTGACTGGGGGACACAGACGTACGAGAGCTTGCTCATAAGGCATCTCTGTCAAGTGCGAGGTAGAAAAAGAAAGTGCAGGTTGACCTGAGGGACGCTGGGAGGTGTTTCTTTTGGCTTGGGCATGATCAACAGGAGGAGTGCAGTTGGGTAGCGCCTTGGACAGAAGCCCTAAGAACTTGCAGGGGAGGAGGGACTGAAAGGAGAAGTGCATGGGTAAGGGAGTTTTTTCTCTGTCTGAGTGGCAGGTAGAAGAGGCTGCTCCAAAACTGGAGGCAAGAGGTGATCCAAGGAATAACAAAAATTATAGTGATCTTATTTAAGGGCAATTACATTGATTTGCAGTAAGAGGAAGGGTATGGCAAAGGTTATGAGAGCTGAAAAAGATGTTAGAGGCTGCAAATTGCATTAGGTGGGTGGCACAAGATAGCAGTGGTGGTGCTGCAGGAGTTTTCTTACTGCTTCCAATTTCAGTCACTTCTCAGACTGCAGCGTCCATAAAGCTCTCTATAGTTTTGTGTATAGTGTAGCCAAATGTAACAACTATCCTGTGTATTTGAGGGAAGGCATATCTAGTACTTAGCTGCAAAATCAGTTTTTCTATTACGGTAGAAGCATAATTTTGTTTTTACTGGCTAAAAGAATGCTGTGGATTAATGCAGACTTTTCCATTTGTAATATTGCTTTGTGGAGGACTAAATTTCGGTTCTAGATAAAGTGTATGAGGAAATACCTACGTTTCTTTTTCAGCAATCTCAATCCAGAGAAAAATGCAAACGAAAACGGAATGTCTATGCAGAATGATAACTTTGAAGAGATCATAAACCTGCCTATTGGTTCTAAACCATCCCGGCTGGATGCCATGAACAATGATGGAAGCAATAGTACTGAAATTCCTTTGAATCCAATTCTAGCCTTTGAAGATAAGGGGACTCTTTTGCCTCAGGTAGATAGTGTTCAAACACATCAAACAGCAGGTACGTTCGCCTTGGTTCGTTAACGCTTGTAATGTGTTGTAATTGACAGAGGAACTAGAGCTCTTAATTGATATAAGTTGATTAATTTAAGCATTTTTAAACCCCATGTCATTTGGGGAAAGGAGCATATCTCTTCTTTGTAAAGCTATGCATGCCAAGTACATACAGACACTGTGCAAATCTGTATGAAGCCTTAGCTTTTGGTTAGGGGGGTGGTTCTCCGTTAAACTGCACTTTCTGCCATTTGAAGTTGCTTGAAAATGTTTGCCCTGTGCTTTCAAACAGAAACGGTAACAGTGACAACTGCTGTCCCTAGCTTGTGATCAGCAATCGTGTTCCAGTTCTGCAAGCGTGATATCTTGACACGCACATGCAGAAGGGGAGCTGGTACCACCTTCTGTGTAACATTCTGGATGTACTTCCCTCATCAAGTTCTTGCTGACACTAATATTGAGGGATGGTTTGCAGCACACTGGATTTTTCTGAATTGCATCACAACTTTTAAAGGATGTTAGGTAAACAAATACTAATTTAGCAAGCGAAATTGGACTACCATTTTCTTTTTCTGTGGCTAGAAAATGTAAGTAAAATCATCGTACAATAAAATAATTGTATAAGTGTATAGCATTTTGAAGTAAGCATTGTCACTCTTTGCTGACCTGTCATTTTTGATACCTTCTGTTGTAGAAGTGATCTGATTGTTTCTTCTGAAGAACCAAAGGTGATATGAGCATCTCTGCAATCAGTGGAGTTTCCTCCATGCTATGAAGGAGCGTTTTATTTTTTTCTCTCCAGTTTTTTAAAGATTTCTTGAATATCTTTTTTGGAAGGACTTTAGTAAAACCAGCAGAAGAAATGATGGGAATAGACTTGGATCACCTTTCTAATAGCTTTTATCACTAGAAAAATCACGCTTCACGTGCATTACTTAATTTGGCTTTTTCCAACAAGCTTTTTCTGTTAGTAAATGGATATTTCTGCATTCCTTAAGACACAAAGACACTGGAATCTGAAGGCAATGGGCTGATTTGGGTGTTGGGACTGATTCTTTTTTTTTTTTTAGAAGGTGGGTGTTGGTTTAAAAGGCATAATTGTAAAATTGGCAAAGAATCTTTTACACTTTGTTGTTCTAATACTTGAAAAATAAATACCTCATTGCTCTACAAGTAGAGTTAATGGGGTGTTTTATTTAAACCTGTTGGTTTAAATATTATTGCAGAGAACTCTAATTATGGGGGCAAAGTATAGGCTTCTGTATCAGGTTCTTGTAAATGTAATTCCTACAGGGACATTCTGTAAAATGAGACGTCTCTATGATCTTCTTGCATTTTCTCTAAAGAAACAAGGCAGGTTTTAAAATGTGAACATTTGAAAGCGTTATTTTTTCATGGACAAGAGGAAAACCTATTGTTCTCCTAGATGATGTATTTATGAATTTTGTTCAGTACAGAAATAAATCATTTAATTGAATAAATTAGAAAAATGTGGTAAAACGATACTGCAAATTTGATTTTTTTTTTAGTTACATCCATGTTCACAATACTATAAAAGATGCGTATGCATACATGCACACTTGTGCGCGCACACACAAGGAAGTACTTTGTTCCGAGTCCTGTAAATTGCTGCTGTTCCCAATGACGGAAGACTTTTCCTTTGCCTTATCAGACTATTGATGACTGTGTGAAACCTTGAAGCAGGTTTGTTTGGGGATGTTTTTGGTTTTGCTCGTTTCAGAGCAAATGGAAAATGGTCATTGTTTGTGCTTTTTATGTAGTGTGTGATTTTTAGAAAGCAGTACAATTTGAATAAGAGGAGCAATGCCACTTGCTTTCTCTTTAGTTTGATGCTGGCTTCTGTCATTGTTCCATCCCTCAGTTTTGGTTGCTATTGGGCAGAACTGTAAAATCTTGCACCTTTTTGTGCTTTGATAAACAATGCTGTTACAGGTAGAGCTCGCTCTAGGTATTTGAGTTTGAAGCACCAACCCAGGGCTTGATGCATTGCTTACTGAAGTCAGGGAGAAGACCCTTGGCTAGGGGACACGGAGGTTTACGGGGTTTCAGTTCATGCTACCAGAGAATGTACCATTAAGATTCCTGCACTTGCCTTTAGTGAGCACTGAGCTAGGCCTGTAGGAAGCTGTGCAGAAAGTCTGTGCTAGCAGAAGAAATCCTCTGAGACAAAAGCTGAAGAATTTTTGAAGAAATTACTTTCTGCCAAGTGTTCATCTTACACAGGAGATGGGGTAAAAGCAATGGAAATGCAATGACAGAGACTTCATCTGCCAGAATATATACGTAAGGAAAAAAACAGTCATTCAGTGGGAATGCTTTCAATAGTAGCTTGTGACGCAGTAAAATGAATTGGGTTCCTTTCTTGCTTTCTTTAGTTTTTCATGTACATAGCCACAATATTTTGAAGTGTCTAAAATATGTAGTTTTTCTTTAAACCAATATATAGCATGTAAGTACCAAATAAAACTTGTTTGAAATATTTATTTCTATTTATATTTTCATTTTCTTGCATAGTTGGAGTCAGTCAGTCTGTGATGGGAAACTCTCCTTGCTGCTTCTGATCTGCTTTAAAACTTTTCTTCAGGTTTCCTCTAATCTCTTTACTAGAAAATCAGTACAGTCACTCGCAGCTGGAAACAGAGCAAAGAAATAGCCAGTAAGATTTAGCTTCAATTTTAAGTCTGAGGATTCATTTAGGCTCAGGTTTAAATTATGTTGATCTTGATCTATTTAGGCTCAGGTATAAATTAATGCTGATTTGGTTTTTGTGAGACTTCAGAACGCTTGCTTCACTGTTAGCAGCACAGATGAAGAGCCTGCTTCATTTCTCATGTGTGTTTTGGTTTGTTTTGGTTTGTTGTGTTTTTTTTTTTTAACAGGACTGCAGTAAAAACAACTTACAATTATATTCATTCCAGATTTGCTTCAAATGAGAGAAAATTTCCTCCTTTTCAAGGGGCTGACATACAGACTAAAAGCTAGGGAATTGGGAGTAGAACTAGATGTATGAATAAAAAAAGAAAAGGATTGACGTTTTAAGTCCTTGGTTAAGCCCCTTTCTTTAAATGCAAGGAAAAAGAGTTTCTCTTCTGTTGAATGGTGTTCTTGACAATAAAATATGGTATCAAATGAAGGCCAGCTCCTTTGCCTGCTATTGCAACTGGTTTTGTTGTTTGTACTATCAGAGGCAACACTTAACTATTCAGTGAGGTAGAACTAGCAATTGTAGAAGTACAGACAGCTGTTTTAAAGGTAGGGAGTAGTAACCTTTTACAGCAGCTAGACTGTGCGCTTTGGAAAAACCCAGCTCTTTGCTCGTGTCTTAACAGCACAACATAAATGTTGACAGGCCTGACATTCAATGAGTTTAGTTCAGTACATCACAACTGCTGGGTTATTTACCATTAGCTTTGCTTGTTTCACATGTCTCTTATCTCCTCATTCCTGACAAAGAATGCTTCATTATTTTCTTTCTTGCTAAGACATTGAAATAATGTTTGTAATTAAATACCTAAGAATACAGATAGAGGACAGATTCTAATGTCATTACTTAATATTGCACTGATTTTCTTTTTGGAAAATGATCTAAGGTCACCCAAGGAGGAGGCTTGAAGTTTAAGATTTTCTGATTTTGTTCCTAGCTGTGTCATTCAGCTCTTTGTAGTCCTCTGTTTTAATAAGCCCAACTGCCCACAGCTTGGCACATGGGTCTTTCACATGAGATTTCAAAAGAAAATTCCTGTCACACATGAATATTGAAAATGCCATTCTGCTTTATCTGAAGTCTCTATCTGCCCTGTTCTTTAACAGGTCTTTTTACTGCGCTGCAGAGAGGCTTTTGAGTGTGGATTTGGTTGTGGTGGTTTTTTTTCCAACAGTACTATTGGAGAGAACTTGCAGTTATTAAAATGTATCATTAACAGAAATGCCCCCCCAAGTACCAAAACTAAGCTTAGAGATTTGGGCCACAGTAAAATGTAATGTTGAGCTCTTAGTTGACAGAATAATTATTTTTTATTATTTTTTTAATTTCACTTTTATTCTATGTTTGTAGCCAGTAGCAGCTCTAAATTTTTACAAGCATGTAAGAGTTATACCATGGTCAGAAGTACCTCAAAAGACAGGAAACTCTTCTGAAAAGTTTTCATAAGAAACTGTGCTATCTGGGAGCAGATGTTTGCCATAAGAGTGGTTCCAACATTTCAGTATTCCAGGCAGTTCAACATGAAGCTCCAGGAGGATTCTTGTATTTAAACACAAGCATATTGATCAAAGGTGGAATTGAATTATTAATTGATGATGATTATTATTATTAGATTACTATTCTCTTACAAATTAAAACCTACATTGAAAACTGGTGCCTCATAATTTCAAGGCTCTGTGCTACATTTTTTTTTCCCCTGAGAAATACTGTTTTGGTTGGCTAAAAGGTCTGTGAGACAGACTGTTTCCTTCTGGAGGAGAGAAAGGGGAGATTGTTCAGTATCCTGTATACATGTAAGAAAATTAGTTGAATTTAAACATATTGCTGCCTTTTTTTGTTCTTTAACTCCTTTTAAAAGGAAATATTGATATCAAAATGTAAGATTAATTCCTAATTTTGCCAAATATGTTCACTTTTTCCCTGTTACAAGTACCCTTGGAAATAATTTACTATTTGCAGAACACAGATTTCTGTATTCAAACACATCTCAGCCAAATCTTTCATGGTAGCTGTTATATACTGGACATGCTCTGTGCAACATCTACCTGCCTCAGTGTGCCTTTGCTCCCCTGCTGGAGGGTGGTGCCTACAGCGTAGGCAAGGATCAGCCTTAAGGCTTGCCCTGTTCTTGTTTCTTACAAATTTCTTGCAATTTCTGAGTTGTCCTTCAGCAGTTACTTCCCGTAGTAACCTGTTAGTAGTTTGCTACTTTTATACTATGTGTTAATTCAATTATTTTCTAAATTCAAGTCCCTGGAGTGTGCTCTGAAATAAGGGACATGGAACAGAAACAAAATAAAGATGAATGCAGAGTAACCTGCGTACTTGAGAGATGCCTCTTCAGTAGAATCGGCCTGTTTACAGTGCTGTCTTTTTGGAGCGGAGGGTGAGGAAACCAAGAACAAACCATGGAAGATTACCCAAGCATAACAGGTGTTTTCCAAACCATTGGAAGGAATGTAGCTGTAGTTCTCAAGCACACTTAAGCAGCCAGCCAAAGTGTCCAAGGGATTGTCTTTTGACCTGCTCTGATTCTTGTTATTGGAACATCTCTTTTGTATGAAGAAACTGCAAGTAGCAGGAAAACTTTAACTACACAAACCAATGAAAAGAGTTGTCTGCTCTGAAAGTTCAGTCTCTTGGATGTGGTAAGTTTTCATATGCCATCTGGCTTAAATATTAACTGTCTTCGTGGCAAATAGCTGCCCTAAGGAGCTCTTGAGTTTCTTCTGTTTGTTGACGGACTTGCTCAAGGAGTTTGCCCATTTGGCTTTTTCTGAATGCTAATGAAAATTCTGGATCTGAAGAGGAAAAACAAGTGTTAGGCAACCTGCTGCTTTTCCTTGTGTTTTAATGCAGATGCTTAGAAAGCTTATATTTCAGGTTAGATATATTTGATGGTTCTTACTACAGCATAAAGTATAGAGAAGGCAGAACAGTATTCTTCTACCACACAAAGCAGATACAAATCCAGTTTTCATCCCTACAACTATTCAAGATTGCTGCTAAATTCTCCTGTTCCAGATGTGTAAAGCTCAGTTGCCAAATTCAGCCTTATGCAACAGGTGCATATCAAGGCATAGCAGAGTCTTGGCTCTGGCTCCACATATGTGAAGATGCATGCTATATACATTTGCTACCATATTATAACACTCATCTGTACTCAACTTCTACCCAAAACCAAAAAAACTAACCAAAAATGCAAAAAAATCAAGGAACAGAATTTAAAGTATGAAAAAGACGTGAGACTTCCCAGCTTTAACACCAGCTAATCATGCAATTTGCTTGTTTGCTTGCTTTATCAAAATAAACTAAATTCATACTTGAAACGTTTTTAGGTTGCTTCTAGTGCCAAACATTCTTATATTGGATAAAAAGATATGTACCTGAAGTCCTATCTCCCTGCTGATCAGAAACCTTTTAGTTTTAAAGCAAACAAAAAAAAACCCTGCCTTTATCATAAAGATACTAAGGTAACAGCTAACCTTGAGGTTTTTCTGTTTGGTTAAGTGAGCAGGGCTAGTCCCCAGAGGAAGTTGCCCAGCGCTGTCGTTTCTGTTACAAAGCAGTGCCCGTTTACCTTCTCGCAGTCTGCAGAATGTAGAGATGCCCAGCTGCTGAAAGCGGATCTCTTGGTGGGTAAGAAAATTCTTGAGGTAAGCCTGAATCTCTCCGATGTGACACTTCAATAAAAACATAATTTTTCCTGCATAAATGAGAGAACCACTGGAGATCAATAGGAGCCTTTAAAACACTTTGAAAACTGATTTTTGTGACAACATTTAAGATCGTTAATGACTCATCTGACCAGCTACAACCAACATTACTGCAAAGAATGGCAAAGGACTTCCATGTACTAAAGCCTCTAACGGTATCTTCAGGTAAATGAAACGCTGAGTGGGCTGCTGCGCTAGGAAGCTGGTCCCTGGGCGAGGCGCATGCTGATGTACGGACTGATCAGCCTGTCACGCTGACCCACCCATGAGGCGATTATGCTGTTGGACTCTGTTCACTACTTGAGAGTCTGCTCTGTAAAAAAACCTCGATGGTAGGATTGAAACAGGTTTGCACTTTCCCTTATTAGAGACTCATTATGGACTTTAGTTTCTCTTGCATCTAAAGATTAAAATGTAACCATGCTTTTCTAAAAAACATGGCAAAAATCATCTGAACACCTTTTTCTTGCAAGCCTTAAAGGCTCCCAGCTGCATGGGACAAGTATATTAGCCATAAAGTGTTTGTTTTCTATAGGTAAAAATAATGCTTTTTTCATTCTCTCTCACTAAAATTTAAAAAAAAAATACAGGCTACATTTTTAAAAGCCACTTTACTTCACTGCTCCTGCTAATCTAGTCTAGAATTACAATGGCAGTGTTTGGTTCAGTAAGATGCTTTCCTCTTGCTGGTCAGGGAGCAGGGCTGATCTAAAATTTTGGAACACAACCATCCCCTTGTAATTGTCTCTACCAACCTTTGCTCCTATCTGTGGGGAATGCCATCACATTGTATATACTGAGAAGGAGGGTCAAACAAAAAGATGCAACAATGCCTCTTGTGTGAAACATGTTCTCATCTTTCCCTTGATAAGGAGTGTTCTACGCTGTCCCACTTTCCTACTTAAGTTGTTTTTAAGGCCCTCAGAATTGGCTACAGACTAACCCTGCAGAATGGTAGTGCTTGAAGAAGGCAACAAACACCTGAATCAGATCTTTATCTATGGTCCATTTTCATCCCTTGGCTTTCTCATGCACTCAAACGCTGTTTTATGTGTATTTCAAGGGTGACTGTAGGCGCTTTTATGTTAATGAATTTGTAGAGACCAGATGGAGGATGCTATAGGAATGTTAAAGGTTGTTCGCTGCCTGACAGTTAATTCCTTTGGGAAAAGGCTCATTTCACTCTAGCCAGCCATAAATATTTTTGAAAGCACAGTTAATGCTGTGTGACAGTACCGTGACCTATCGTGTGCTGGATGATGGAGGCAGCTTGAAAGGATGCCTCAGTATGTTCCAGTTGGCCAGCCAGTCTCACCAAGCACTTTGTCAAGGGTTCATCCATCCACTGGACCATGCGTAACATGGCTCCTTCTGGAAGATAGAAAGATAAGAGAGCAGTCTGTAAAGCAGAAACTCCAGTGTCAAAGAAATGAAGGTGAAGGTCTGCCAGAAAACATACTGCCTAAATAGGAAATACTTCACACAGCTGGAGAAGAAAATAAGTGCTGAACTTGTGCGATAAGTACGTTTAGGTTGTAAAGAGAGTCACGTCCTGAGGTTATGCTCTCAGTAAGGTAGGACTGTGGATTTCATTCATACAGAGGCTGATGGACTTTTATTTTGTTGGTTTTGTGTTCTGAAAGAATGAGTCATTTTATGTACGAGATCCACTCTTGCCTAGTGGGCTCAGTCTGTCCAGCAGCTGCTGGGCACCTCTTGCAAAATTAAATGTGATGTCACCAGTTGCATGGTGGTTACAAGAGATGCAGGAGATGAAGTGTTTGACAGGTAATATCCAGTGCTGGGACAGGCTGGGAAGACTTACATTGATCTCTGTGGCATGAGGAGTACTGTACCTTCCACGGGTGGTAATTTGGGATCTCTTGTAAGATCTATATGCAATAAACTTAAGCAAAAAAAAAAAAAGCCACTTTGTATTTTCGCCTTTTCCTCCTCTTCTATTAGTTTTTGCTGTCATGAAATGAATTCAGTTGGAGAAACTGGACAACGTTACAAATAAAAGTAGACAGGCCCTGTACAGCAGTGAAGTCCAGCACAAAGAATTTTGAGTAAAAAATTTTAAGCAGTTCAACAGAAAAAAGTGCAAACAACGGAGCCCACGTCTCCTGCCAGTGAGTCAGATCTTGCTGCTCTTGAAGCTTTATGGCAAAATTCCCAGTGAATTTAAGGGGAAGGACCTGGGCTGTATGCCTACCCATGCTTCATCTCCCATTAAGTTTAATAAAGGATATGTACGTGTCTCAGATTAAGCCATTTATGGTGGGGTTGCTTCCCTACCTTGCTTTGCCAGCTCAGCAAGGCAAGATGTCACATAATGAAGAGAATCTTCTTGAAGGCCAGTAGAAAGCATGGCCTGGAGGAGACCTTCAACACATGGGCTCTCCATGATTCTCTGCAACAAGAAAGAGATTCATGTTTAGCACTTCCATTATGTTTCAGTGGCGTCTAAGGACTTCAGAAGTATGAATAACTCTTAGCAATACTGAGGGCTAAAACATCAATAATGGAATGTCTCTTCCCAGATCTACCACAACCAGGTGGCAAACACATTGAATTGTTAAGAGATCCCTGATTTTAGACATTACCCAGGGCTTGCTCTGTCTGTGGGATGTTCTCATGATCACAGATCACTCTGAGCTCAAAGAATTTCCTGACCTATTGCTGCTGTACCAGGCTGTATGTTAGTGTTAAGCTGTCATTTGCTCAAGTCTTGCTGCAGAGGTGAATAAGCTGAGTGCTCCAGGGCAAAGCATTAGGAAATGTGGAAGTTTATCAGTTTCTTCTATTTACCTCCAGGGCTTTGAAAACTTCCTGGTGTTGAAATGCTCTGATCTGCAGAAATATGAGATGACCTCTCACTAGCAAAGGCGAGTTCTGTTTCTGGAGAGAAATGTTATGAATTAAACATTTCTGTGTATCCCTTATCTTTTAGGTTGAATCTGCTATGCCAAAAGTGGTGTTGGGCAGCATGTCTCTGTACTGGGATATATATTGTAGAGACTGAGTTGAAAACAGATAGGAGACTTAGCCTGTGCTGACCTGGATTAAAAGCACGTGAGAACAAAGAATGAGTCCTGAATGAGTCACCTGGAGGTGACTGGTTACTAGTGAAGTTGAATCACAAAGTCATCAGCTCTCTGGGAGGTCTTAATAGTGGAAGCTGCTCGCACCTCCATAAGGGAGCTCAGGTGTCTATCAGCAGAAGGGAGTATCTTTTTTTGTATGCTCATTTTATGTTGCAGTTTTTTAACTTGCTGCTTAGAGGTCAAAGCTGGATTCAAGACTGCTGCCTTTCAAGCTCCCACACTCCATTTGTGTCCTGCTGGCATAGAAACAGCGCTTTTTTGACTCTTGTGCCAAGAACTCTTAGGCATTTTAGGGATGGTTCCTCAGAATTGACCCTGGAAACCTCGCACTCCCACTCATGTCTGTGGATTCACTTGTGCAGTGAGAGCTAAATACATTGTAAGGCACATTATAAAGCTTCATGAAGGTGAACCAGCTCCATGCTGATAACAGAATAAAGTCACAGAATTTAAGTGACAAATGTAATTTTTTGTAAAGCAAACTTTGAAAGGATGGTCCATTTTTACTTTTACTGTGGGCCTCGAGTTTGAGGGAATCTATTTCCCTGCAAAAATTGATTTCAAACTATCATAAATTCATATAATTCTTATCTTAGTTAGTATGAGTGAAAAAAATTATTGGAAATAGTTTTCCTTTTGGCTACTTTATAACAAACCTCAGATTTTCCTGGATGGTTCCTTTAATTAGTATGAAATGTCTTTGCAAGAAGTACATTTTATACCTATGATGCAGTTCATTCAAATTAGGTAACCACATCACTCACTCAGGAAAAATTAGACATTTCTTATTTTCATTAGCATTTTTGTATTGTATTGGAAAAATATAAAAAAAAAAAAAAACAAACCCTTTCACTATGGCACATCACATCTGTTTATTCATACACTTTTGTGTAGAGTATCCTTGACATATGTTTCATTTAAAAAAAAACTTTCTGTGGGTAATGCTGATTTGATATAAACATAACTGAAACCTCCCAGGGTATAGTTCAGTGAAAAATACTGGGTACCTACCTGTCTGTTTTTGGAAAGGCTCAGGTTTTTGATGATACAAGCAGTATGGCCAACAATCACAGGGTCTGTTTTATGTGCTGACAGTAGCATCCCCAGGCTCTGTAGTAGCTCAGCACACACCAGAGAGTCCTGAGAAGAGAAACCAGTATCTCAATTACATCCAGTAATTGACAACACACTGCAACTTTGCAGCAAACTATAGATAGATCGATCTTAGCTCTGAAAGAAGAGCATTACTTAGCTCATTTAAACCAGCAGTATAGCAGCTGGGTCCACTGCTTTTTCTCTCAAAATATGGTCTACTGACTGGCGCTGATTTACAGAGCACTTGCTACGGAAAGCTGGAGTCTTTAAGATCTGGAAGTTTATTTTTGTTTGCATCAAACACTTCCCAGAGGTGGTTGGTGGTCAGGGGAAGGACGTGTGATCCTGACTGGAAGGAGAAGCGGTCAGGATAGGTGTGAAAGGCAAAAGTACACAGTGAAGTAGCAGCAGCAGTGTGTTATAGAATCACAGAATTACTAANCGAAGTGCAGGACCCGGCACTTGGCCTTGTTGAACCTCATGCAGTTGGCCTCGGCCCATCGATCCAGCCTGTCCAGATCCCTCTGCAGAGCCTTCCTACCCTCCAGCAGATCAACACTCCTGCCCAGCTTGGTGTCGTTTGCAAACTTACTGAGGGAGCACTCTATCCCCTCATCCAGATCATTGGTAAAGATATTGAACAGGACTGGCCCCACCAGTGGGAACCAGTGGCCCTGGGGAACACCACTCGTGACCGGTCTCCAACTGGATTTAGCTCCATTGACCACAACTCTCTGGGCTCGGCCAGAGAGCACCTCAGCAATTTACCTCACCTACAATAATGGAATGTATGTTTAGATCAGTTTGTGATCAGGTACCACTTCAAGTAACGTTTTCTGAACAGCATCTTCTGAGTTTATACATACATTTCTCTGCTGTCTAATAGATATTTTAGAGGGACTTTACTGAGTCCCTCTCTCCCTGAATGTAGTCTTTCTCCAATTACCACTAATATTAATTGAATCAGATCTTCTGAGTTTGGAATCCTGCCCAGGTAGTTTCCTTAATAACAGTGTGGGTTAAGAGGACACTGCTGTTTGTAAGAGAAACCTGATGTCAGCAGGCTTTGGGTTAGGTCAATTAAAAGCAAAAGATTTCCTCTTGGGAGCATTTTTTCTTTCAGTCTCTTTCCCTTAGGAATTTGAGTTCTTTACGCAGTTCTTACGTTTGTTAGTAATTATTTGTGCTACTTAGAAGTTGAGACACATTAGCAAGAGTATTCAATATAAAACAAATCATCGGTCCTATATACAGTTGAGAAAAATCACATAATTCTGAAACCTGTGAAATGTCAGGATCATTGAAGCGGCATTGAAAGGTAAATGTCTTTAAAAATTAGTTTAACTTGCATCTTTTACTTAGGTTAAATTGCAAAAGTGTATCTTATTTTCTTTTAATATCAGCTGACATCTTCACTTACGTTCATTTTAAGCACTGTCACAACTGGCAATCCTAAAATAAAACATGAAAATAGATGGAAAGGGCAGTGCTATGCCTAAACTCGAGGCATTTGAAGAATCCTATATGCAGATATGGCTATAAATTTTCTCTAGTTTTATTTTTCCTTCTCTTTAAAAGCAGAAATAATATAATTTTAGATAACTCAAATTACCATTGATGACTGTTTTCTGTGCTTTTGGACTATGTGTCCTTTTTTCTATGTAATTCCATCAACTACGGTGCCCTTATTTGATTTGCTACAGCATGAAAGGAGGAAATTGTCTACAGACTATAAATGAACTTTCTAATATATAATGACTTTTCTGCCAAGCTCTTCCTTTTATTTAGGACCTACATTAGCAAGTGACAGTACTTTAAAATTTGTTGAACCTCTTTTTTGGCTGGCATATGGCTAGGATCCAGATTTTGTTTTCTGACTGAATCCTGCACAGCGCAACAGAATCACGAGAAAACTCTGAGTAAAAATGGATTGCGTGGTTCAGATGGATATTGATCTAACTTCTCCCAAGGTTTAAAAAAAAAAAAAAAAAAAAAGCAAGCAACTGTGCTTACAATTGCAATGCTGCATTTGCGCTCCTTATCCAGGGATTTCTTGCCAAGATAAATATTATCCCCTATTTACCAGGCAGCAAGATGGGAAGGCAAAGTTATTTTGTACCTGTAGTGAAAAGTCAGTGGCATCATCTGGAGTAGACAGACCCCTGCCACTCTGACTTCCAGGTCTTTGCTCAAAGGAATGTGATTTAAAAAGCTGTTTTCTCACAAAGCCTGACTCTTTCTTTAGTTTTTCAGGGTTGGGCTGTCTTTGGGAGAACTGAATAAAATTCCCCTTTCAAGAGGGAAGTTTTCCAGCGCTTGCTGGCCAGGGGATCACAAAAAAAGGGGTTTAAGCAGGGAGAGGAGCTCCTGTAAAGCATTCCCAGGGGTTTGCTTCATGGTAACGAAAGGGCAGATGAATTCTGCCCTATTGTATCCTGGGTAGTATTTGTAATAATTCAAGCATCACTTGACTTGTTGTAAAGGTTAGCTTTGTTTGGTGGTTTGTGTTCCAACAGCTGTTCCCATGGAGAAGTCCCTCTTTCAGTCACTGAGAATTCAGCCTGGGTTAGAGAAAGAAACCTTGAAAAGGTTTGAAAAACAGGCCAGAAAAGGCACGGAGGTGGGAGGCAGGATATGAGTAAGAGGAGGTCAGCCTCTTCTCAGAGTGCCCAGGGCTCACTCACACAAAGCAGCAACATTCAGTAGTCGGGGACAGCCGTGTTTGCTCACTAAAACAAATTTTGAGATGTAGATACTTCTCACTGGAGAGTAAACCCTTGAGGGTGATGCTTTGCTTTCCAGCCTCCTGCTGCTGACCCTCTTCCCCCATGAAGGACAGGCTGTTTCACTGCTGGTGTAGCAAGTGTGAGCTCCTGGTGCTTTTGTCTGTTCCCACTGACGCTGGGCCGTGCCCTTTGCAGCTGGGGGTTTGGAGCACTGGTAAAGACACATTTCAGGATCAGGGAAGAAAGGAGCTGTGGATACTCTTTTCTGGGAGAACAAAAAGTGTAAATGGTGTTTGGGGGCAAGAAAAGCAAATATGAGCAAGGACAATGTTCCAGCATAATGCCTCATACCGAGTAACGTTTTTACTGTGTAAATAGCCTCCAACTAACTTAATGTATTTCAGTTGTAAGCTTGTTGAGAGAAAATTGTGTTTTGATTGCATGAGGCAGTCTGACAAGCAATGAGGATGTTTGGTGCTAATGCAGCCAGCACAAAACCTACGAAGCCACAGTGCTCTAGTTGCTGCTTCCCAGGCATTGAGCTTACCCATTTTTCCCATTGTGTTTTGGATTTAGAGGAGGTGCGGTTTGGTTCGTACTGTGCTGTGTATGTGCAACCGAGGTGTAAGGCACCAGGCTTCCAGTACCTGGAGGACACTTCAGATCAGACTGAGTGTATTTCAGCCATGAGAAGCACCTAAGTTCAGCTGTGGTTACTCAGATCATCTGTCACTACTGCTTAAAGCAATGTGGCAGGAAAGGTTCTCACTTTTTTTGCTTTATGTACCCAAATTCTGACTTTCTTAAAAGGTTATTGTTAGCTTAAGACACCTATCAAAAACCTTTCGTATGGATGTTCCTAAGGATGCCTTTAACTACTGTAATGGAAAAGCACATTTAAAAATAATAATAATTTCTCAGTTGCTACTTACTGGTTTTATGTGGAGGATGAAAGTGCAGCAGGAGTGTCTGTTTTGTTTATTTGCTGTAGTTTATTTCTAGTCAGACTTCTTCATATATTTGCATAGTGTTGCGCTATTAAGGGTGATTACCCTGAATGTGGGCAAAAGAACTGTTCTGTACTAAGGACATGAGGAGACACAGGAAAGTCCTGGTGAATTAGCTAAAGATAGGATTTCAAATTTTATTACACACACACACACCCCTTGCTGTCTCGATCCTAATTCAAAAGGTGTTAAAATTCTGCAAATGTACTTTTGAATAAGTGTACATATAGGGAAGTGAAGTATTTTTGCACTTTATTTTGTACTGATGCGTTTTAAGTGCACACTCTAAATTAGTTTGCTTTTCAATGTGTGGGGAAGCTCTGTAGCCAAGGAATAACTTCCTCAGCTGCCTCCATGGTTGCAGTCTCTCATGGTGCTATGCGTGTGTCCTGCCCCTTGTTACACTGTCCTGGTTTCAGCTGGGATAGGGTTAAATTTCTTCCTAGTGCTGTGTTGTGGATTTAATATGAGGAGAATGTTGATGACACACTGATGTTTCCAGTTGTTGCTAAGTACCCCCTTAGTCCAAGGACAGCTCCCATGCCTGCTGATTGAGCTAGGTACACAAGATGGGAGGGAACACAATCAGGACAGCCAGCCCAGCTGGCCAATGGGGTATTCCATACCATGTGACGTCATGCTCAGTATATGAACGGTAGGCGTGATCCAGGAAGCACCAATCGCTACTTCGTTATCGGTCAGCGCGGGTGGTGAGCAATTGCATTGTGCATCACTCATTTTGTATATTCTATCATTATTTATTGTTATTTTCCCTTTTCTGTTCTATTAAACTGTCTTTATCTCAACCCACAAGTTTTCTCACTCTTACCCTTCCGATTCTCTCCCCGTCCCACTGGGGGGGCAGGGGGAGTGAGTGAGCAGCTGCCTGGTATTTGGCTGCCTGCCAGGTTAAACCATGACAAACACCCACCTGGAGACCTACGGTCTGGGGACCAAGAGGACCATAGGGAGTTGCAAGGAATGCAGGGTAGTATCCATGTATCCAAGGAATCTGACACCCATCTCCCCCTCTACCTTCCCCTTGGTCCCATTACAGGTAATCTGATTAACTACGGGATTCTTTGGATCCCACCCACCACAACAGATAGGCTCCTTGTGTAGTTAGTGACAGCGCAGATGCAGTAGACAAAACCTCATCAATTTGTGTGGGAGGGAAGAGGGTTGGGAAGTCTCACAGAGCCTATCAGTCATTCTCCAAATGCATTTCGTATGCAGTTTTGCTAGATCAGTGTTACCCTAGGTGGTGGCCAGAAATACTCTTTCTCATCTGGTCTTGGGAAATGACCTCCCCTACCTGGTTGTGCGGGTGCTGGGACAGTATCCAGAGCAGAGCGATGGAGGCGCGACGCACATCCTCGCTGCCGGATGCCAGGAGAGAGCGCAGCTTGGGCAGGACTTCCTCAGCAACCATCTCGGCCTGGATGTCTGCTGGTGCGGGAAAATGGCCAAGGTCAGGGAGCTGAGAGGAGGCATTTGAGCCCTGACTCATAAACATTTGACTGTGCCTTAGTGATGAAATTAGAGGGGACCTCCCCATCTCTGTGGGTGGGACAATGCTGGATGTTTGGTTATAAAAATAAACGCTCATTTGTTCTGGCTCCTTTCGCCAAAGGATTAATCCAGGCTTGAGAGCAGAATGTAGATTTGGGCACCCTTCAGTTTGTGTCTGAACCTCAGCAAGAAGTAATGAGGGGAATTTCCTGAGTCCTTCATTGGCATAAGGCCTGGTAGGAAAGTGGCAGCTTCTGCTGCACGTACAGAAAGACAGACCTCCCCAGGCACCACCTGTCTTGCAGAGTTATGGTTAGCCAGGGGAGAGATCAGCTATTTTGGCTGAATCTTTATATCCGTTTGTCCCTGCAACTTCAGCGAGTGCTTTTGGGCACTCAAGGCAATGCCAGAGCAGCCAGCAGATGGAGCGGCAGTCCTAAAAGGCCAAGCAGACCAGGGGGTTTCCACCATGCCAAGGAGCAGCGCAGCAGTTCCTTCATTCCCAGCTCCACTATAATTGTAATTGCCTGAAAATCAAGCACCTCTACGTTTTATAGATGAACTCTACGCTGGACCCTAGGGCTCTAGCATTGAGCGTGCCAGTCCTCTGCTTTCATCTCCCAAGTATGCTGTAGAAATGGATCTTGGGCATTTAATGATGACGAATGCTTTGGGAAAAAATTATATTTAATGATAGACAGATTCATGCCTTGGGAGAAGGCAGGTCCCCGCTCAAGCAGCAATTTCAGGAGACATTGTGTCCTAATCGGGTTTAATGCTTAGGAAACGTGGACGGGAGGAAAAGTTAGTAAGTTGCAAAGGCTCTGTGCATATGACTCCTGCTGTCTCTCTCACTTTGTCCAAACACTTCCCCTCGCTACCTGGGAGCTCTGAGGCAGGTTTAGTTAGTCTATGCACTCCCTTAACATCCAATTAAAATGTAGAAAAGAGGCTCTCTCTTTGCTTTTAATATGAAAGGTTCCCAACCTACTGTGCTCACTCGGAAAGGCAGAGAGAGAAAGAAAAAGAAATAGTGTGGTTTGTTTATCTCCAAGATATTGCTTACCACTGGTAGCCAAATTTCTTAGGCAAACACATGCCTGGCTTGAAACCTGCTTGTGCCAAAGAGAGAAGGGAAAAAAAAAGAGTGGTTTCAGTAATGCCTGTTGTTGCCTATTATACGCAAAATAAACGTGACAACACTAGCAAGCTATTACATTATCTTCAGAGCACAAAATTTTGGGACATTTTTTGTGGTCAATGTGTTGATGAATTTTTTTTTTTCCAGTCTCCTCTAGTATCAGTCATCCTGTTCTTGATGAGGAAGAGCCAATGGGGTTCAGATGTTGATTTATTTTAGGAATGTCAGGTAAGTTATAGGAAAATGAAAGGAGTGAGTTTGTCTCATTTGCTTTGCCTTTTTTTTCACCTCCTTCCTACACAGAATTTAAGGTCCCACCCTTTAAATCTTGAACTGTGGCTTACTGAAGTTTCTTTGATGTGGCTCCCAACAAAGTAAAATTTTTGAGATGTTATTCTTTGAAGACATATAGTCAAAGTTATGGATACCAAAAAGAAAATAAAAAAGTAGCATAATAGATGCTCCAGATACTTGCTGTCACAGACACAATGATCAAACATAGTTGAGAGCCTGGACAGAGCACTTCACACACGTAGTGTGAAGTTTAAAGAATACAGGCCATTCTAGTCTACAGGAAGTGTCTAGGGCTGTGAAACAACTTTAATGATTTCCCTTCTCTTTCTCCATACGTTGACCTTGTAGAACCTATGTATATTCTAAAATATATGTCTTTTCTCATGGTAAAGATGCTGCATAGGCACCTGTACAGTAGATGAGCAGAACTGTGCAAGGCTGAAACTGGAAGCCCAAGTTTATAGCTCTACTCTGATGCTAAGCCTTTACACAAAGAGAAAGCTACAGCTTTACCTTGTCCACAGGAGAGGATAGGAGAGAGATGAGTGTCTGCAGGAGGAATCTGTTGCCGGCTCTCAGCATGGCTTTGTGGTGCTGAACGTTGGCTGCCACGTTGCTTAGGGCAGCACAGCTGTAATACTGCAGAAAACCAAGAAAAATGTAGAGAGAAAGGAGGTCGCAGTGGTGACATGTTGAAGAGAATAAAACTAAATTGGAGAAATGCTCAGATTTAGAGCTGGTGAAAATAAAGTGCTTTTTCATCTTAAGGATGTTTTATTGGGTAGATGTGATAACAGCCTATGTGGGCTTCTTCCAGGAAAAGCAACACAATCTGCTGTAGCTACAACAGCAGTCGCGCTGTGGCACTGCATGTTGTACAAACCCATTAGGACCCCAGCTATTTGGGAGCGTACTGTGCTGCTGCAACTACACTACTGCTGGCACCTAAGTTAGGTCATCTGCGTCTACTGTATTATATGTTTACATTGATTTATTCAAGCTGGATGTAGTCATTGCCCTAGCATGCCAAGAGATCATTTTCAAAGGATTTGAACACTAATGCTAGGGAGGATTACATACATAAGAGTATGTATTACTAGGGAGGTATAATTAGAAGAAAACAGGTCGAACTGCAGAGAAGGAAATTTTAAGGTGAATCTCAGAGAAAGCTGGCAATGCTAAAACAGTTTACAGAAAGCAATTCCAGAGGCTTCATCCCTTCAGACATTTAAAAGAAATTTGAATAAAGATAACAAAACCGACGGAGGAAAGAATCCTGTACTACTCAGAGGACTGAATCAATGAATTAGCGGATTTTAAGGTTTACAACTCTGATTCGTAGTTTTTCATCAGCATATTTTTGAATGAAGACTAGCTCTCTATTAAGTGTGCAGAATCACAAAGAGGTGTCTGTGATAGGCATAAAATAGGAAGATTTCCCAGACATTTACAATAATAAGAAAAAAAATCTTTGCAAGTTATGCCTTCTCAGAACACTTAGTAAAATTGCTTAGAGTGGAAGATAAAAGTTAGGATGCAAAATTAAAACAGAGGAAGATGCCTATCTGCAACTTGTTTAATGATCTGAAAGACACAAGAAGGTAACTGCATAACAACTCTGTGCTGGCAGATGCACTTCAGTGTCATAAACTTTCTCCTGTGAAGCTAGACAAATTGAACGTTTTGAATATACATTATCTGACTGAGCTGAGTTTCACCAAGATGCTCTGACATGTTTCCCCACTTCTCCCTCCTCTCCACCTTTTCATTTCTACATGCTGTGGTTTGTGCTCTCCTTACACTCTCCTTACTGTTCAAAAATCTGACCTGTTTGAGCCATACCTGCACTTCTGAGTCAGGAGATTCAAGCAGCAAGGCAAGAACTGGTAGGGCTCCTTCCTTGCATAGGACCTGTTGGATTTTCTCTGCCATTAAAAAAAAAAAAAGAAGTGCTGTTAGGGAGGGAAGGAGAAAGAGACACTCTCATCTGGAGGCACCGTTCAAAAGGGATATGCACCATCGTTGGATCTAGAGAGTGGTGAAGTTGTCCAAATGTATGCCAATGAGTGTGACTGGACAGTATATAATTTAGAGCTTGTGCAATATAGCAGTGTGCAGACATTTTAGCAAAATTACTAGGAGGCTGTCTGATCAATTACGACTTTGCTGGTTTTATGCTAAAGACTGTTCCAAGAATCTGAACTGCTGGAGAAGCTGAAAAATCTCACATACGACATTCACCATGATTTCTGTGTTAAAAAAAAAAAACAAATTATTTTAAAAATTTTGATTAACAGATGTGTAATAGCCAACTGTAGAAGTTCTTGCTAACCATTCCCTTCCACCAGATAAAGATAAGAGATATTACTCACGACTGTATCATTTAGCTGTGGGATAATGGTATCATCTAGACAGGTGAGATTTAATGCTGCTGTGTTTCAGAGTTCGTGTATGGTGGTGCACATATTGTTGCAGAGGACCAAATACTGCTTTTGCTAAAGCTGTTGGCAGATATCTCAGGAGTCTTTAATGTCTGGCCCATAACAGTTACATTCTGCATCTTCCAACATCAAGTTATGGATACAAGTCAAACGTTCCTAGAGCTTGATCTTGTTGGATAAGCTTCTGAGATTGTGTCAAAGTACCACCAAAGGTACTGCTAACTTTTTAGACCAAGTTATTTCTTTAACAAATGATTGGGTTTTTTCTATTTATTTGACTGATGATTTAAGTGTTTGTACATTAGCCCCTTGGGGTTGAAAATCAAGCCTTTCTCTTTTGGTACTAGGCAAAAAAGGGTCTGTATTAGCTGAGAAGAGGCCAAACTTAAATCATCAGCCTATGGTATCAACATGAATGCCATATGCAAAGGAAATAATCTGTTGCTCAGATACACTCTTATTCTTGCCTTAACCCTTTTGAATTATTTTTCTATCAGTGAGAAATTTTCTTTCAGCAATTTTAGATAAACCATTAGTCAGAAAGTACCTGATTGTGTGAGGTTGAGAATAGCACCAACAGCATTTTGTTGGACTCTAGGATCATAGGAATTGGCAAGAGACAGCAGGGGTGTAATTCCTCGAGCAGCGCCAATAGCCTCTCGGTTGGACTCTGGAGAAAAGCATCAAAGAAAGAAAGAAAGAAGACATTGCCATCTTACTGTGAGCCAGGAGCAGGACAACTAGCAGGACTAGCTTTCTTTGGCATTCGCTTCTCTGATTCTTTGGTATATCAAAATGTCTCTGCATGCTCGAAGGAACCTGTTAAAAATTCCAAGAGCTCAATGGGAAAGAAATTAACCCATGACTTCTGGACTAGCCATAGATCACAGCTGGTTCAATGCTTTTGTTTTGTGACTGGGATGATCAAAATAAAAGGATCGTAAGTCCCCTTAAACAGGTTAGCAAGGTGTCATATTTACCTTGTACCCCTGGTATGTCTGATCAAGCTATTCACACTGTGCCAACCAAAAACTATATAATTAATTGCAGGTAAGACTGAATTAATTTAGCAGAGTATATTCAGGGCCAATTTCTCTCTTTGAATGTGCCTGTGTCACTCCTTTGACAGCTACAAACAATGCAGAGGTTTCTAAAGACAGAATTTGATTTAACCACTGGAATTTGCTTCAGATGCTTCTTCTCTGAAGTGGTGATGCTTCCTTGTATGGTCCCTTGAGACTCTTGCATGAAAAACCGGGGGGAAAAAATAACTATAATACTTAAATAATGCTATAAAATACTATAACACATTTTTATATACTCTGTATATAAGTATACTATATATGATAAAGTTATACTATGCTATGAAACATAATACAATTTAGGAAAAAAATCTGCTTTTCTACTCCTTTTGTTTTGGACTTACTGAAGCTAGCCTCAACTGTGCTATATATAGAAAAGAATCCTTTCATTATGCTCTTCCCTACCCCTCTACCATGAGGCCATCAAAACATTTGCAACAAATAACCTGCTGCCACACTGAGACAGCTATGGGCCTTTCCCCTTTATTGTCTTATTTTTATACATACATAATCTGTATTTGTATCTTATAAGCATTCTAGTGGCATAATTTTGAAAAAATAAGGTGTTGGCAGTGGTGTTCTTTGAAGTTAATGAGATTTAAATGGGAATTAGACCAATGAAGAATTCAATTAGTATCATAGAATTCTGCACGTTATTTTATAAAAGGAAAAAGCAAAGTCCATAGTCTACATGTTCCATTGTTTATATGAGCCAAACTGCCACTGAAAACCACAGGAGTTGTAGCTGAGTATTGCTTCATTTACGTACATTTCTAGACAGTTTAAACAATGGCCAGTCTCTGGAAGTTTGCTGAGAGAAACATGAAGCAGAAGAAAGCAAGAAATACGAAGGTATTTGGATGTGATCAACTCTTCAGGTGCCAACTAACTTAGAGAGTTAAGAGAACGAAGCCATTATTTCTATACAAGGAGCCTATCTGTACTGGGGAACTGACACACACAGATAATCCAGGATATTTATTTAAGTATAGTTCAGCAAGTATCAGTTTAGTATTCCAGGACAAGCCCTTTTCTGCCTTCATATGAGTATTTTATGCTCAAGGAAATACCTTTTATTCTGGAAAAAATACTCTAAATTTTGAGCAAAGTAATTGTTCTGGGAAGAGACATGTATTTAAAAATAGCTTTTCCACGTGGTGGTCGTGAAATTATTCTGGTGAAATATTCTGGTCAATTTTGTAGACAAGACATTCTCCAATCTAATCTGCCTGCATATTTTTCTTTCGTTTCCCTCAGCGGAAGCAGAAATTCTTTTGTGCATCTCCAACTGATGAAAACCAGTCTGGTGTGATGTAAACTCTCATTAGTTGGATAAAGTAGAGAGGTAGAAAGATTAAGAATTCAAATATTGCTGCTTCCTTCATTCTTTCACACAATACACTCCATGAATATTTGTGAATGTGGAAGATAACCTCACATTTGGGCAAAGGAATTACAAACATTTGGACAAAACTTGGGCAAGTTCTTTCTTCCCCTTTCCCTTCTAGGGCAGGGAAGGGGAATCCTATATCCTCTTGTGAGAGAGCTTCTCAGGGGTGTGTTTCCAGTCTGAACATCTTCTGAAGAAAGCACTGGCCATGACAGAATATGAGCCATTAGTTGCTTCAAAGGTTTTTCTTCCTTAAAGAAACATAACTGGCTTGATTTGGAAAGGCTTCACATCTGCGACAGCTCAAACAATTTTTCTGCCCGAGGACTCGGAGGTGGTGGTCAACACTGGAAGCCTACCGTGGCAGGATGAGCTCTACAACTATCTGAAGGGAGGTTGTAGTGAGGTGGGGGTTGGTCTCTTCTCCCAAGTAACCAGCGATAGGACGAGAGGAAATGGCCTCAAGTTGCGCCAAGGGAGGTTTAGGCTGGACGTTAGGAAAAAATTCTTTACTGAAAGAGTGGTCAGGCCTTGGCACAGGCTGCCCAGGGCAGTGGTTGAGTCGCCATCCCTGGAGGTATTTAAAAGACGTGTAGATGAGGGGCTTAGGGACATGGCTTAGTGGGCATGGGGGTGTTGAGTTGACGGCTGGACTTGATGATCTTAGAGGTCTTTTCCAACCTTAATGATTCTATGATTCTATGATTCTTACAGCCTGCTTCGGAGGGAGGCAGCACATGGAGACCCAGGCACCCCACTCCTGCCTGGGAAGGACTGGAACGCCCGCTCACATCATGGGAGAGTGGAGAGACTGCAAACCTCTGTGACCAAAATTTCCCCCCCCGCCCCTTGGGTCATTCACTAGCTGACAAGTTCTCCTCTGCAGTCTTTGTTAGTGCCCATTATTGTGGGTTTGCTGGATTTATTTTTACATGTGTCATTTTCCCTTATCCTTCTCTTCATTCTCATTCTAGTTTTGCTCAGATAACGTGGCTAAACGCTATCTGTTTTGTCAACTTATGACAGAATGGATGGAGATATCTATCTCACCAAGATGTGTAACTGTACTATCATCTCCGTAAGAGACGTGGCAGGCTAGATTATGCTTCTCTCCTGGACCACCTGCTTATCTAAGTAATGCATTCCCTCCACCGATGCCACTGCAACCACTGATGCCCCCTAGAGTGCTTTTAAAAGGGAACCATGTATTCAGATGCTACTCTAAAGTGGGGAAATCAATTAACATCTACTCAAGCTGGGTTTGAATAACTCAGCTTGAAACCTGCATTTACAAATTCTTTCTTTCCCCTCTCTGTCATTTGCGTGCTTGAAAATTCTCCTGTCAGTACAACTTTGAAAGTGCTCTACACTCGGTGCATCTTCCTTGTTTAGCTTAATGCAGATGTTCAGACCTCCCTAAACCCTTGCTGTGAATATTTAGTTCTGTTCCTGTGAGAAGAGTTCTTATCCCAGAACTGATTACTTTCACTCACAGATTGAAAAGCTGCAGATAATTGCAAATGTGCATGTGTCCTTTTGCCGTGTGGACAAATGCTGGTGTTGGAACAAACTGACCTTCAAATCCTTTTCATCAGAATGGGTTTGTTTGCTGGTTTTATTTTTGGCTACCTCTTGCAGCAGGTAAGTATCACACAACCCAGCTTACATATAACTTGCAGTCATGTTGCTAAAGAGCTTCACTCTATAAACAGTCTTGCATGCTCTTTGCAGCAGAATTAAGACACATTACCATTGTTGGATTTAGAATTTTAGTCACTTTAAAGCTAAGGATCTTCCTAATTTGGTTGTGCTTCCATATTTATCTTTTTTAAACCACTCTGAAGCATGAATGGCTTACTTGAAGGACTTGACTGAACAGAATACTTTTCTTAAGCAGACCCTTTAAGATATCAGAGTCTGTGAGTTAAAATCAAAATAAACTCTAGAGAATTGGCTCTTGCTGTAGTAGCTAAATATAGTCTGAAAAAGAAATAAATGGATCCAGTCCATCTAAATCCTAGTTAAACTGGGACAGAGATCCTCAACACTGATCAAATCCCAGGCAGCAAGCCAGCCCATGCACCTGCAGGACTGCCTACCTCTCTGTTCAACAGATGCCTTCCTACCTAGTTTGAAAGCTCCTTGAGTGCTTAATTTGAACTACTTGTGCTCAGTAGTACACTGGCACTTAAGGGAATGTGCAAAGGCATTAGGCGACCACCTTCAACAGAGAATGAAGGTGGATTGGATCTGGAGTGGCTGAGGGTTCCCTGTACTCTGGGTTAAAGAGACATCTAGAAGGGCCAGAGTGCCTTCAGGAGTAAAGAACATCCTTAGGTCCCCAAAGAAGTCACTTTCTCTGTGGGCTGCTTAAAACAGGTGAAGGGATATCTCTCTGTAGATCTTCAGGGGCATAACTTCACTGACCATACATAAAGAAAGTCCTTCTAGTGCCAGGTACTTACAATTATAGTGATGCCATGCCTAATTTAGGTATTTAAATGAGGCAATCTGCATTCCACACAAAGTAATGTAGTATGTAGAGTTTTTAACCTGACTGTAATAATATGCAATGCTTAAAGATAAGTTTCAAAGGGAAAAGTGTTTAAAGACCTGCAAATAATAAAAAAAAAAAAGATGGGAAAAAATGCAAATTAGCACTTTCAGGTAGTTGGATCCTGCTTATCTGCTCCTCCTTTGCAACATAAATACTTAAATGAGAAAGTAACAATTTCGCCATGCTTCTTTCAGCCTTCTGGGAGATCTGAGTGCAACTTTCCACGCTGGAGAGGGAAGCTGGTGGAATAAACACTACAGGAAGGGAAATAAATGTTATTCATGGCTTTTATACAGGCCTTTACACAATTTGTACAGTAGAATTACACAGTTTGAAAAAGGCAGAATAAGCAAGACTAACCTGATAACCTTTCTTTTGGTAACTGTGGCTGAGCTTATCTGTCTGGATACCAGGGAAATATCTATATCATGATATGAAATATGTATAGTTAAGCAAGAGAAGTCAGTGACAAATGCAAGTAGTACATGATGGATAAGGAACTGACTAAAAGCAAGCTGGCAACAAGTTTTGCTAAATGGGAATGACCACCTGGAAGGAGGCTTCAAGTGGAATTCCACAAGGACTGGTCTGTAGTTGGTTTTGAAGCAGAAAGTTAATACAAAGGTGTGAGTGCAGCACTGTCAATGTGATGGAGGACTGGAATATTTCACAAATAACAGACAAGTTAGAAGACTGAAGCAAAAGAAACAGAATGAAACCTTGTAGCACATAATGCAGGGACCTGCACTTGGAAACATTTGTTGCAGACCCTTAATTAATTGCAGTCTGCTGGAAATAGCAACAGAGGAGGAGAAGGACTAAGTGATTAAGTCAGCTGCAGGATGACAACATCACTGTAATGCAATCACAAAAGAAGCAAGTGTTATCATGAGATGTACCACAAAACATATTTCCCTGGATGCCATAATAAAAGACACAGGTGAGACCCCAGCTGAAATACTGCACATTTCTGGTGACCTCTCTTTCAGAAGAGATTAATTCAAAATGGAACTCCTGCAGCGTCTATGTACATCTTGGGACTGTAACAATGCCTGAGGTCTGTGGTATTGCAAAACAGAAGATGCAATTGCTACGTTCCATTTCTGGAACGTATCATTTGCACCCTGAAGGGCTATGAGGATGAACGGAGAGCCTCGCTTACAAGAGAAGCCTTGAATGAGCTTGGCTTTTTCAGTACAGTAAAATGAAAGAGCTTTATCAGCATAGACATCAGAGAGGTAGAACTACTGAAGCAAAAGCCAAGGTAGACATTAATTAAGATAAGCTGGTCATGAATATATTTAGGTTGGAAATCAGAAAAAGATTTGTAATCATAAGAGAATGAAGGTCAGAAACACTGAGAAAAAGTTCTTAACTGGAATCTCAAGAGGTTGAATTTATCATGAGGGAATACCAAAATTTGCTGCTGCATCTTATGAGTCTCAAACCAATTGCAAATAGGTTATTTCACCTTGAAATATGAGGTAAGAGTTGAATGAATTCACTGCAGAGGATAAAGGCAAAGGACAGCACACTCACCTGAAACAGCCAAAGTCATGGCGCAGGCACAGGAATTGCACTGGACAGTGGGATCCTCTGACTCAAGCAGATCCAGAATTGGCTCAAGTAAACCCATTTGGACAACTAATTCTTTGTCAACTATTCATAAATTCAAGAAAAAATGGACAAACAGAAAAGTAAACAGTTAATGCCTTTGTAAAAAGAATATATCTTCCTTTGACTGCTTTGGGGGTCTATATTATGATTATGCAAAATAGACCTAAGATGGAAATGGCCTGAAAGGCACTCACAGTCCCTAGCTTGGTTTGCTTGATTCCTCTTCAGACTCACAAAAGGGTGTAAGAGATGTTCAGAGGTTCTAGAGCAGAAGGTCCCAAATATTTCTGCTAGTAGTTCTTTTTTCAAACATAAGGTTCATTTTGGAAAGTGCAACTGCAGCTTTCCAATAGGTTCACAATTTACCCAGCTGCCCCCCTATCCCCCTTTTTTCTTCTGAAGTCTACCCTTTTTTTTTACTTGTAAATAGTCACATGATATTATTTGCAGCAAGATCCTTAAAAAAAAAAAAAGAAAAGAAAAAAGCTAGCTTCATTAAAGACTGACCCTGTCTTCTGCTGTTATGGGATAGCATGATGAAATACCTGTTGTGCCCCAGGTGCCAGGGAGCACAGTAGTAGACACAACAAGGACTACGTTGAGGAGGTGTGGGGTGTTCATGCCCTGTCTATCAACATAAACTTTATTGGGAAGTTTTTCACCTGCAGCTCCCAGATCCTATCTCAATTACATTTGCCCTATTAGCTACAGAAGAAAGTGAATTTTATTAAACATTTTAATTTTTTTTTAAGTCTGCAAGCAAGTTAAGACCAAGGTCCAGTTAACAAAACCGAAGAAAATAAGCACTGTCTCATAGGCAGAGTTTATTTCTAAGAGCTGTATCTGTTGCTTGAAAGGGTAAGTGGTGGGATCTCAATCCAAGAATGAGAATAGTATAACTGTTCCCAAACCAGTCTGGGAACAATTTATCAGCCTTTGCACACAGATCCAAGATCTCCTGCCACATAATATAATTTAGCTGGAGGGATCTGAAATATCCTGGTGACACTAGATGTGGCTTGCAGACAGAAACAGACTCACATCTGTCCTATCAGGAACACAAAAACGGGATTTGGATTTGTGTAGACCTGGGTGTGTAGATATGCCCTCCTTCTGTCTGAGTCTGGCTGAAGAGATACTTTTTCACCTGAAGAGAGAGGTGGTGTTAATTACTCACTGTTTCCTTCCAGCAAGAAGTTGACAAGGGACAAGGAAGACATCTGCTGCACCTCCAGGTCGGCAGACCGCAGTAAGGCATAGAAGGGTTCCAGGTGCTCCACAGGCAGGGGGACATTCACTGCAGGAATGAGAGGAAATATTCAGGAGTCTCATCGTTCACCACAATCACATTTTTCTCTTGTTTGTCTTAAGCCTCAGGTGCTACTATACATAGGCTGAGTGATTCCCCTTCATTTAAATTCCATTGCTACTAGCAAAACAGGGCAAGCTTGCTGAAAAGGTTTTGAATAATCCAGTACTTCAAAAACATCATGGGAAGGAAAGCAATATGCTTTGCTACCAAACAAGTCATTCCGCCTCATAGTAGGTGGCTATCTGCACCTTTTATCCAGCAAAAAATATATGGGATAAAGCTATCAAGCCAAGTGCCAGAATATTCTCCTTGAACTAGACTTAAAACAAACAAATAAATAAATAAATCACAGCCTGCTTGTTGCTGGTATTTCTACCTTTTTTTGAGAACTCAAACTCTTGCTGGCATTTTATTTGGCATATGTAGGCTGACTTCTAACCATTTACAAATTACCTCAGGATCCAAGTGCTCCCACGGAATAGTTGGGACAAAGAAGAATGTTTCCTTCATAAATTTCCACTACAGTCTTGCCTCTAGAGCTTTGTCCTCTTCCAGGAATTATATAATATAAAACCTTAAACGATCACTATGTCTATTTCCTTCCACCATATTTTGACTGTGTTGCTCTCAGGAGATTCAGTATACACTGACTCTAACTACTTTGGCTTCTGCCGAGTTTTATAGACGTATTACAATTGCATAAATGACAGTCTTTTACAATCATGAGATATGTCCTCATAGCAAAACCCAGAATGACTCTGCCCACTTGGCAATGACAGCATTTCCATTTTCCTCAGCAAACAACATAGCATGAAAGAAAAAAAAGAACTTTGATTAATGAATCAAAGGGAGTTTCACAGTTGGAAATAATACTTTTATTTATAATTATGTGAAAATTTTCTAATGCACTGAGATAACTTACTGTGCTGACTCATATGCAAGTAATAGAGGGCAGCAGACTGCTGTAAACCTGGGTTTTCTGAAAAGGCTAAGGTCCTCAAGGCTTCCAGCGGGTCCTTTCCAAGTGGTGACATTTCAAAACCTAAAGATGTACAATGACAGCACAGACTCAATTACAACTGAAAAGGGTTAGTTTACAAAAAGAAATTAAAATTTGCAGCCAACCAAACACATCAGAATTTTTGTTCTGCAACAGTTTCATAGAGCCCATCTATCCATATTCATCTTTCTATGAGCAGAAGCAATAAATGAATCTGGAATAACCCGTCCTTGGCAATGCCCCTTGTGAAGCTCACAAAGCTAGTGATTGGAAGCAAGATAAATTATAACCTTTAGACACTTCTATGCTATCCAATATAAATGCAGGTGTTCTTGTTTTCCATAAAAGCCTTTATCTTTTCCCAAATCATAGGAGATCTTTGTTAAAATATATCTACTAAACATGGTGTTCTTAGTTATGACCTATAGAAAAGAGTATATATTTCTAATTTACCTCATTTTAAGTTCACTGTGTTTTCTGTCCTGGGTATTACAATAAAGGATTTCAGGGAATAGCAACATGGATGGCAAATGGGCTTGCCTCAGGCTCAGATTTCTAGCATGAGTCTACCTGTTCTCGAGTGTGATAAGTTCTCCTATGAATAAACCAGATGTTCAGCAATAGCCATCAAGCAATAGCAGTCATGCATGACTTCTGTAAGTCACTGTATAATGTACTTATAATGTGTGGAATGGAGCAGTAGAGAGGAAAAAAAAAGGGCCATTGAACCAATGCTCAATAGTATAAACTGTTGAAAAGGTAATGTAGTATAAATTGACCTGTGGAGCACACATATTTTCAGACAATAGATTAAAGCAGTGTATTACCAATTGAAATATCTCTATGAACAAGATCTAGCTACTTTACCTCCCATAGGATAAAGAGATGCAAGGGATGTGAGGGGTATGAGCTTTCATGCCTCAATGCAAAACTCAGCCAGTATCTCAAGCCATTAGAAGCTGCTGACATGTCAAGAGTAGCAAACTCCTGCCTTCGGGATTAGGTAAGTGGGCTTCACAGAAGAATTGCTTCATACAAAGATCAATTTTGTTTAATAATTAACAATACACACAAAGGGAAGGACTAGCCAGTTTGCGCAAGGTTTTAGAGAAAAACCAAAAATCTCTTCATGTGGTTTAAATCTGTTCCTTACACACTGACTATCTGAATCTCCCACATATCTGTGTGGTTTTGTTTGGGAGGGTGATAAAGCAGAAGCCATTCAAAATCTTCACCTGCTTATAACACCAAGCATTTGCTGCCCTAGCTAACAGCTGAGTATGATGATCTCTCCTTGAAGAAGGAGAGAAGTCTCATGAAGTCTCTTCTTGCACCCAAACTGTCCAAACGTTGGCTCCCTGCTTATTATAATTTGTCCAGAACTGAGGATGGGGTTGTCCATCTTGGAATAAAATATGCTGGCGAGCACTAAAGTAAGAGAGATGTGTCTTGGTTCTCTTTGTGAGGTTTCCCTGCCTCCATCTGTCTTGGCAGCCATTTGGCCCGTCAAAGAATTAACCTTGGTTCTTCTTCCTGAGTGTTGTGTATCTCCTATTATGGGCATCGGGACCTCCCTGAGGGCACAAATTGCCATCGTGCACTGCTGTCACAGAAGCTCTAGGCTCCCTGCTGCTGTACCCCAGCTCCTGAGGATCCAAGATGGACCAGCCTTTTGAGGATTCAGCTCAGAGAGGACAGAATTTCTCAAGAAAACATACACTTACTCTCTCCAGGAAGCACCAGTGGGTGCTGCAAAGGGCTGATCTGGCCTCACCATTTTATCCAGACCACCCCTTCCTTGTACCTGATCCATCAGCTGAGCTGGGATACTGCCAAGACAGTCTGTTACACGGTCAGGAGCATGCTAGCCTTTGGAAATAAAGTTCAGACCTGGAAGATCCCCACTGTACACCAAGCTGAAAGGTCTAGTCCTATTCTACATATGGATTTCAGGATTTAGCCAGTGCTTAATGTGCAACAATTAGTGAACCGTATCAGCAGCACAGGACCCCCTGCATTCATAGGGTAATGACACCAGCTAATACTAGTTGAGGTTAATTCACGCATGTTCCCAACAACCAGCGTCACAGCAATTATTCCAAAGGTTGTTCCATGACAGATCATTTCAAATAGTGTTAACTGTGCCACACCAAGGAAAAATCTTTCCTGGTCCCCCTCACAAGATGGTTTTATGTCCCCAAAAAGGCAAGTAAAGAAATAGTAGTTTGTATTCCACACCCTTCACACAAATGAAAGTAGAAGGCTATGCAATTTTGTATAGTAGCTTTAGCCCAAGGTTGTTAAACTTAAAGCAGTATACCCACTTAGCTGTGAGACAAAGCAAAACCAAACAAGCAACGGCCCCTGCCCAAGCTTGAGACAAGGAATGGTATTAGGTGGACAACTGACAAAACACACTCATCCAAAATTATATTCTGTGATGCAGAAGTGAGATAAAAAAAAGTTTTCCTATTGATATTGTTGTATCCTAGGACAAGATAGAGAGGACATCACAAGCAGATAAACAGGGGAATTAGGAAGGTAGCCTGTAAAGCAGGGGACATACATGAAATGTTATGGATCTACTTTGATTCAAGCAGAATCCTATGATTGTGTTCAAGCCTTGTGTCTAAAATGTTTGCACAAAAGGACTTAGGCAGACCAGTTGCCTGGAATCTGAGGAAGTCCTGGGAGCCCAACAGCACTTGTCCCAGGGTGACTTTGACCTTCCCCACATATAGCGCAGACACACCCAGCGCAAGTCCAGGTGTTCTCCAGCCAGCAACGTGGACGTGCACAACTCAGCCAGGACCACACTGTGATTTGCATGCTCACAGCTCGGCACTCATGTAGCATCCAGCTATCCACAAAGCCTGCTTCCAGCTTCGTAAGCTCACTGGCTGACTCCAAAAAATTAACTTCAATCACTAGAAGGACTCACTTTTATGAAACATATTTACATGGGTTATGTATTAACATGGTGACAGAGCAAGAAAGTGACTGACCATTTCTACCTAGATGCAACTGTTACACCACTTGAGCCCTTGGTGTCCAGTAGACAAAGAAAACGCTTTGTAGCTCTGGCCTTTCTTACATCGCCAAGCTGCTTCCTGTCATGCCACAGCAGTTCAGCCAGCAATCTGTTTTTAACTCACAAAATGAATCTCCTTGTTCTTTCCCAATCCTATAGAAAAAAAAAAACAAGCCCTCTTACCTGTCTCAATATGCTGCAGAAACTCCTGTGCTGTCACCCTCTCATGGGGCTGCAGGATGGGCTTGTACAGCTGTCTGGCTTTAGAGCTGTTTTGTTTCAAGCAGGAGCATTTGCTTATCACAGCTAAGCATTCCTTGATGCTATGCACCAAGTCGGAGGACCTCCTCTGAACAAAGGCCACGAAGTCCCGCAGCAGCTGCATGCATCGTCCACACAGTTGACCCATTCTTGTTCCAACAGCAGCACAAAGCAAGAGGAAAAGGAAGGAGATGGAAAGAAAAGTTTCTTCTCAACTTGTCCACGTTTTGCACTAACTTGCTGCCTGTGTTTGTCCTGTCTTACAGATGTTAACACTACACTGTGTGCAGCTGCTGTAAAGTAGGCAAGCTTCTGCGTCCAAAAAACTACATTGCACAAGGCTGGTTTCTGCAGATCTCCCAGAGTCTACAAAATATTATTTAAAAGGCTGGACTGGAGCCACCTTCAAACACCCTCCCTTTGCTTGAAGAAAAATAAAATGATGACCTAAACACATTTTGTGGAGAACAGAGAGAGTTTAACTCCTGGAGCATTCACCAAAGCCTTCACGAGGCTAGAAAAGCTCTGGGATAATGGAAAAAGCAACCTCAGTTTTTGTAAGGCAGCTTTCCACATGAAAGGTAGGCACCACCTTGTCTGCATGTGTACAACCTGCAGCTGCCAATGGGAGAGGAAGATGAAAAAAAAAGGGAGCACGCAAACAGGTTTCTCCAGTTTTTGCTGAAGCACAGACCAGAACAAAGGCCCTGTTGGGCAAACAGCTCATAACTCAGTCAACTGACACTTTGCAAATCAGCAAGAATAGGAAACTGAAAAAAAAAAATACAGTGGCCAAATGCATTTAGAACTATGTTTTCCTCCTGTCAGGCAAATCCTGCAGAGTGGGCTGGATAAGCTGGCAATGGGAGGATGCAAAAATCATCTGCAGTTTTCATGCAGTAAAAGGAAGCAAAAGGAAAAAGAGCACTTCTCCTCTTGCTCCATCTTTTTGCTTAATTCACCAGTCTGGTGCATGTGCCCACCCTTGGTTGAACAGTTTTACAAATGACCTTGGTCTAATTAATGTAGCATGAAGTGACATTTGTAATATTCTTGAGGTTTCCAGTAAAATCTGGTTTGATTCAAGATCACCTTTGTTATGAAACCAGTAGGTACTGGTCTGCTGAGTGTTGATCACTTTTATTAAGTTCTCTTTATCCATGGAACGATGGGTTTATTCTAACCATTGCATTTGATACATTTACAGTTGATACAGTTTTAGCCTCACTGTCCTTTAATAGATCTTAAGTTTCTAAAAAAATCATGGTTGAAAATCAACCCTTTTTTGTGCGCCCGTCTCCAAACACTGATGAACAGGCTCACCCAAATCTCACTGATCCATCCAGCTACTGCTATTTCTTCTCTTACTTACACATGATGTAATTTTCCTAAACACAAATACCATGCAGCACAGATAAACCCACCTACACCCATAAACCAAAAGGTATGAGACCTCTATTACACGATGCAATCCATTACAAAGAATCAGGACTGATTTTTCTGGCTACATCCTTGACAGCTCTGCAAGCCCACCAAGTCCTCGTCTCTGACTGGCTTCTTAGGATTATCAAAAGTGGGGCTAATATGCCTATTTTCTCATCACGTCTTCTTGATCATTTCAGTAGCGATCTTCTCAAATATAGGGAAGCCACATGATTGTCAGGTCCAGCTTCTGCCACCACTTGTTCTTCACCTTTTGCTCATGATCTTCCACCCTTCAGCTTCCAACCTAAAAGCAGTGAGGTGGCAGATCCCTGGGAACCCACTGCATGTGCCTTCTTGTCTCTTGCTCTGTCCTGTCTACAGAACTGCAAGGTTTAATCGTTGTGCAATTTTTTTAAGGTAATTTGAACTGTACTGCACAGAGATGAGAAAAAAACAGGACTGTTTCAATGAGACACTTGTTAGTGATGACTGCATTCTCTAACATATTCTTACTAAGCATTTCAAAATGTATTAGAAACATTAAAACAGCTTTCCGCTGTATCTGTAAGGAAGATATTCCCAAAATGGTTTAAAAACAAGTTTCGGAGGTGCTGAGCTCTTGTAACTCCATTTGAAATAAATAGGAGCTAAAGAAATGCACCACACCTGAAAATTAGGCTATAATTTGCCTGAAGGCATAAAACTCAGGTGTACCAATACTTAGTTTGATGATTCAGTCAGGAAATTGTTCTTTGATTTGAAACCACTACTTGAAAGCCAGTGTAGATGGCTGGTTCGTGGGTCTTCAAACCTCTTCTGAATTCACAATAGCTGCTGTAAAGGTAAAGGTTGCAACCATAAACCAAATGTTTTTGATTAGTTTCATGACCTAGATATGTTTCCTTATCTGACTGAACAAAATGTCAGCTGAAGACTGCAGAAAGGGAAAAAATTAGTAGTACCGTAATAGTGTTAAACCATTTTGTTTGTATTCTTCTAAAGAACATGTTCCAAATAGTAGAAGCCCCACACCCTGATTTTTTTTCCAAAATAAATCAGTTCCTCTGTAAAGTGTTAAAAAAAGCCTCTCCAAACCATTTCAGTCGTGTGCAAAGGAGACTTCCAAGTAGTAACCTTACTGTACGAAGACTATTTAGAATTCTGTACAAAATGCATTTTGAAGTTTAAATCTATTTGCCAAATAATAAATGAATGCTGTAGCTAAATGGCACTTTCAACAGAGAGCTTCCACTGGTCCAGCATTTTCTCTCTTGTGTAGTTTTTCTGCAAAGGACAGAAAATACTGCTTTTAGGCACAGCCCCTTAAGCATCTAACAATTGCAGCAGGTTTGTTTTGTTTTGAATTAAGAACAGAAAAGCCAAAAATATATCACTAAATTCATCTACCATTTCACTCACGCAGCATGCCATTGCTTGAACCACTTCTTGTAGTAGAAATTCCTTTATCTAGTTCGCAATGGTGCATAACTTTCGGTTGCTCAAAAGTTCACAAATACTGGAGAGATGTATACAAATACTCTTCATATGCCTCTTTCATACATTACCTACAGCCTCTTCATTCTAACAGGCCCAAAAAGCCCTCAGGCTCTGACAGGAATATTGGAAAAAACAGAGGTCAATAGCTTTATTTTAGCTATGGTAGCAAATGTTTCCCTCTTAAAGGAAGAAAATGATAGCTTCAGGTTCTGGATTTCAGAAGTACTGTTATCACTGTGATTTTAATCAGTGGAAAAGATTTTTGGGGAGTGTAGGACAGAGGCAGCTATTGAGAAAGTATGGAGTCTTATTTGACTTGTGTGCCAGTCAAATAAGAAAATGATACTTAAAGGAATGCTTAAAAAGGAGTAAATGGAAAGAATATATTTATATTACTCAAGAATCCAAAACTTTAAGAATTTGAACTAATTAAATTTGCATTTTATGAATTTGTCCCATGTAATTTTTTTTGGCAACCTTTGTCTTATACACATTTCTTTCACGCTTTTCTCTTACCCTTCTGTTCAGAGGTGAGGAAAACACTGTACAGTTTAGAAAGCTGTAAGATGATGGTTGTGCATTACTGTTTGGTTACCAACAAATGTGATTTAAAAGGCAATAGCTCCCCTAATGCCTAGCAGGTCTTTACTGTCCCTGTACCTGCAGGTAAGGCCTCCTCGCTTGTACCAATTCAGTGCGAGTGCTCTTTTAACTGGATCTATGAAATTTTGCGGCTTCAAAATAACAACAAAACCAATCAACAAACCAAAGGTATTAAGTTCTTGAACTGGATCTACTATTGACAGAATAGTAAAATAAAATAATGAATTAGAAAAAAATGGTTGAGGAAGAAGAACAGTTCTAAACTCTGAGTCTGATGTGTGCAACTTACATTACTACTAAGCTCTTTTAAATATATTTATTTCATATGTATAATAAATATATATATATCGCGTGTGTATCTATGTATATATTCACCATTAAGATTTCAGAAGGAATTCAGGCTGAACAGAAACAGACTATAGTCATTTAAGCAGGGAGGAAGCCAGATGTGAGGACTTGATAGATCCAGATTTGTGAAAAACTGCCAGGGGTTACTTCATTGCATAGTTAGGCAGAGCTTTGTTTGCATTCATTGCAGTTTCTGTAGAGTATAAAGGAAGTTGCTCGCACTGCATCAAACTCCTCGGCTGAGGTATTTGCTCATCCTCGTTCAGAGGGAGAGTGCCATCTACTGAAGCATCCCCTTTACACAGCTCCCTTGAGACTTGTCCCACTCATGGATTGACAAAATTTACCCAAGGGGGCTGTAAAACTGAGCAAGGTTTTAACAGGAGGAGAAGCTGCTTTAGGTGTGAATCTCTATTGTAAGGTAACAGCTGCATGTAATGGATCAGGCCAAAGATGGTAAGTAACACCACTGACTTGTGCAAGCCTATGCTCCAGTTTTATGAAGAGATTAAAAACCACCTCTCTCTGGGTTTCTTCATTCTTGATAAATCTTTGGAATTGAGGTTACATTATAATTTTGTAACACTTAAGAGTGGCATTCCCTGATGGGACAATCCGACTTCACTGCTGACTACTAACCACGGACTTTCCTACTCGTTTCCTCTTTCTACATTAGTGCTAAGAAGAGGCACGAGTACTTGGCTGACTCACTGAATAGTGAGGACATCTGCTAACAGGCAGCAAGAGTTTGGCTTGGGCCAGCGATGACACAGGATTATTGTGCTGCTTTGTCTACATGCAACTTCCCATTGCCTTGAACCTCATACTTTATTGTAAATTTTCTGGACTGCTGCTGAATTCAAATAAAGTGGCACTTTGTGTCATGCCCAGAGCTACTATCTCCTATGATAATAATAAACACATAAATTAAATTTTTTTTGGCATATTTTTTGCTTTGTAGCAAAAGATAGTGCCTCTAAAACATCAAAGGTAGGTCAGAGGTGCCTATGTAACTTACAAGTTTGAACAAACTGTATTAAAAAAAGAATTCTGAAATTTTACAAGGTAAATTACCATGCAAAGGCAGGACATCAAGTATTTGAAGTATACCAGCTTGCAGGACAGAGGTGAAGGGAGACCTGTCAGGTGTTTCATAGACAATACCCTTAGAAAACCACTGGTTTGATGTGTTTCAAGGCACAGGTGCATGTCCTGATGTTTTTGCTAACAATGGGCTGCACTGAAGTACCACACAGCCCATAGCTCAAATGTCAAATTCTTGATAAAACAAGGAATGAACAAAACTTGAAACAACTTGCACTATTTGCCATTAGGCAAATATATTTGAAATAATTAAAATATATATGCAAAAAGTTTTACATTGTAGGTTTTTTGTTCTGCTTTTTCTTCTGGGCCCATAGTATGTTGTATTGACGTACGGAAAGCAAACTCCACAATCTGTAAGACTGTAAAGTAGGTATGTTTATTCAGCGCTGGGTGGCATGGGGAATAGCTCCACCAAAGACGTGGGTGCCAGGGTACTTAACTTACAGGGGTTATATGCAATCAAGATATACATATTCATTACATTCCTTAGAAAAGGCAGTCTTATGGTAATGAGTTCCTGGAAGTCATTTACATAGTCTAAGCATGCACAGTAAAATTAGGGTTAGTGTCTGCTCCTTCTCCGGTGGTCATCCATAGTCTTCTTCACTGTGCCTGGTTAGTTGAACTCTGGGCTTCCTTTGTCTATATATGGTCATTTAATTAACTCATCAGTTCCTCAACTCTCGGAATATAACGAGGCATCAGGTTATCTTGTCCTTTGATACTTATCCTTTCACGGTTGTTCATTATTAGTGATTTACATAGGACACTTATCTTGTCACAGCTGTTACACAGGAGGCCTAACGAGCCAGCTCAAGGTCTATCCACTCTTATTAAGTGGGAGGATGTACCACAGTAAGGTCTCAGTCAGGAATTGTTAGTTAGTTTAGTAATTTATCTACACAGCCTTTGTAACTTCTGCTTAGGCTAGACAATGGCTCTGCTATTAACCCTTAAGTGTTAGTTCCCTCTATCAGTATTAAATACAATGGAGAACTGAAAAAGTAGAAGTGACCACCCTTTCTGTTTCAATAAGATACATATCCCACATACCTCCGAAAATAGAGGAGAGCTCTCCATTACTGAAGGTAAATGACATGAGCATCCCACAGGTCTTCAAAACCATTGTGGGGGTGCGTGTATGTGTGCAGCGTGTGTGTGTGCAGCCAAACCCCAACAATTCTGGAAACCTTACTGGCCCTAGCAAGCTGGTTTCCTCCCACAAGCGCATTATCAAGCAGCCTCCACATTTATAGTGTCTTATTGTTGGTTACAGCAAAAGCTGTAGCACATGAGCTGCACTTGAGCTACAGGTTAGTTACCCCTGCTTAAAGGAAAAAGCTTAAAAGGAGAGAAGGAATTGTATGTCTCTCTAGGCCAGGCTGCTCATCAGTTAACCACAACTAAAAACTTTCACTGTGTTTATGATTCAGCAGCAGCCACCCATTGGTTGCTGTCTTCATAGAAGGCCATGTTTAAAGAACTTAGTAGCCAAAAAATTATACTCTGTATAATTAAAACACCACCACAGGTTAGATAGATCTAAGCAGTGCATTACTTTCTCTATGCAGGAAACAGCAAACCACCATTTGGGGATTATGTCTGCTTCCCATCTTCCATGCCTTTTTCCTCCATCAGTTGGTTTTGGCTGCCTCCCAACTATTGTCCCCTGAATTTAAAAACTCTGCTAGAATTGTGCATATGCATCTTTTCCTGCTCTTTTTTTTTATATAGGTTTTTTTTTCCTTGCCTCAGAAATAATCCGCAATAGCGTTTTAAAAAATAAATCAGCTGTGTTAAGATTTTAGTAGCTCAAATTTTAGGATCTCCTCAGCCGACACACATCTTTGTGCATCAGTCAATACTGTTCACTCACAGCCCTTTGCTGCACTTTTTTGGTGGTTCAGAAACCCCTCGGGCAACTTCCTCGGGCACGCTTTTCCCAAACGTTGCGCTGCTATATCGCAACCAAGCGATACGCACACATCTGCTGCAAAAGCTGCTGCAGTAAAGTACCGCGGCTATGCGATCTCCTTCCTGGTGCAGGGCAGCATCGGATGCAAATGCCGCTTGACGGTGATCCGCTGGCTGGGCTCCGCTTTACAAACAAGCGCTTCCAAGCAACGCTTGTGGATGGATGCGCACCCCGCCCGACAGGTAACCAGGCAGCGGCTCGGCCGGGGGGGGCGGCCGACCCCTCGGGTCACTCTTGGGGGAAGGAGAGGATAAAAGGCAGCTTTTAGTGGCGGCGGTCGGGAAGGAGATAAAGAGCTGCAGCCGGCGGGGCACGGAGCCCCCGGCCGTGGGACAGGGTGGGGGGGGACGTAGGGCAGGGCCACGCTGCCCCCCCGGGACATAGGCCCAGGGGCGACCGACGGTCAGCCACCAGCGCCGCGGGCCGCCATCTTCCTTGCGGACGGCTACCCAAAACCAAGATGGCGTGCGGCCTGCGAGGGGTGCTGGCGTTTCCCCGCCCAGGGCGGAAGTGACGTAACCGCGGCGGCTGCCGCCCCCCGCTCTCTATGGTGGTTTTTTCTTTTTCCTTTTGGGCCCCGCGTCTCTTCCTCCGGCGAGACGAGAAATGGCCGCCGAGCCGCGATAAGGGAGCGGGGCCGCCGGGAGTTCCGCTCGCCAGGTGAGGAAGGGGCCGAGGTGAAGGGGCTGCGGGGACGTTTTGCGGGACGCTGGTGTGCGTAAGCCGCGGCCGAGTCGGCCCCGGGGTGGGGGGAGCAGGCCCCCCTTCTCCCCGCGCCGCTCGCGCCCCCCGCGCGCGGCCGCACCTCCCGCCTCCCCTCCCCCTTGGCGGCCGCGCGGTGCCCGCGCGCCGCGCCGTCCCGCCCTTCCCCGCCGCGTGACCTCGGCGCTCCGCAGCCATTATCCTCCGCGTCCCCCC
>VZTQ01001599.1:0-58782 GCA_013400755.1 Pelecanoides urinatrix | reverse complement strand
AGAATGCTTCATCTGCCTCTTCACCCAGTCTATAACAGACTCCCAGCAGGGTATCTGCCTTGTTGGCCTTCCCCGTCCTCCTTACCCATAGGCACTCGACCTTATCATCACAATCGTTCAGCTCTAGACAATCGAAACACTCCCTAACATAGAGAGGTACTCCACCACCTCTCCTTCCTTGCCTGTCCCTTCTGAAGTGCTTGAAGCAACCCGTTGCAGCAGTCCAATCATGAAAGTCATCCCACCATTTTTCTGTGATGGCGACTAAGTCATAGCTATCCCACTGAACAATGGCTTCCAGCTCCTCCTGTTGGCTGTCCATGCAGCATGCATTGGTGTAAATGCACTTGAGCTGAGCTATCAATTTCACCCCAACATTGGCATGCCACCCCCAGGCTCATCTCTACTGAGCCTGGTTTTATCCCCTTCCCCCTTTGAAGCTAGTTTAAAGCCCTCTTGATGAGCCCCACCAACTCTTAAGCAAGAATCCTTTTCCCCCTGTGAGACAGCTGAACTCCATCTGTCACCAGCAGGCCCCGTGTTGTGTAAAACTCCCCATGATCAAAAAAGCCGAAATTCCGCCAATGCAATCAGCCTCTGAGCCACGTGTTAATCAGGTGTGTTTTCCTGTTCCTTTCAGTATTCTTCCCTGCCCCTGAAGGGATTGAGGAAAACACTACCTGTGCTCCTGATCCTTCAGCCAATTGCCGCAGTGCCCTGAAGTCCCTTTTCATCGCTTTCGGACTTCTCTCTGCAACTCCTCTCATCATTGCCAGCCTGTATAACCAATAGCGGGTAATAATCAGAAGGCCGTACCAGACCAGGTTGTTTCATAGTAATGTCTCTAACCCAGGCCTCAGGGAGGCAGCAGACTTCCCTGTGGGATGGGTCTGGTTGGCATATTGGGTCCTCTGTGCCCCTCAGAAGGGAATCACCTATGACAATTACCCTCCTTTTTTTCTTAGCAGAAGCAGTCATAATGCGTGGGGCTGACTAACTCATCCTAGACACCCCCCTGGAAGGACCTTCATCTACATTCTCATTTGCCTGGCCCTCAAATTACCAGGGCCCCATATCTGTTGTGTAAGGGCAACTGGGAAGGTTGAGGTGAGGGAGGCCGGGTGGGGATTCGACTGGCACCCCAAGCAGGGACCTGTTTCCATTCCCCCCTGTCTCTTAGGTCCCCTCCTTCTGCCTGGTGGCAAGAGGGAAGGGGATCCTCTGCTTCTTGGGGACCCTCCATCTGCTGACCTTGCCTCAGGAATGGTAGGGTGTGGCTCCACCAATCTATCTCCCTCTCACGCTCCTCGATATTCCTTAACATCTCCACTTCCTCTTTCAGCTCTGCCACCAGGCTGAGCAGATCATCCACCTGGTCACACCACACATAGGTGCACTGAAAAAATTATTGACTGTTTTCAGATTATCTAAATTTTGGTTGAGTTCCTTAATCTTTGTTTACTCTTTACTGAGCACCTCTATAAGCCTACCACTAGACAATAGAAAACACCAGGACAGGAGCACTTTAAGACATCTGATAATGGCCCCATGTCACATAATAATTCAATGACAAGCTCAGAATTCCTCATTCCAGGCTCTTGCTTTAATTATTAGGTCATTGACGTGGTTTCAGCTGGGATAGGGTTAAATTTCTTCCCAGTGCTGTGTTTTGGATTTAGTTTGAGAAAAATGTTGAATAACACACTGATGTTTTCAGTTGTTGCTAAGTATCCCCCTAGTCCAAGGACAGCTCCCATGCCTGCTGATGGAGCTAGGTACACAAGATGGGAGGGAACACAATCAGGACAGCCAGCCCAGCTGGCTAATGGGGTATTCCATACCATGTGATGTCATGCTCAGTATATGAATGGTAGGCGTGATCCAGGAAGTAGTCATTACTACTTGGTTATCAGTCAGCGTGGGTGGTGAGCAATTGCATTGTGCATAATTCATTTTGTATATTCTACCATTATCATTATTATTTTCCCTTTTCTGTTCTAGTAAACTGCCTTTATCTCAACCCACGAGTTTTTCTCACTCTTACCCTTCTGATTATCTCTCCGTCCCACTGGGTGGGGGGGAGGAAGGGAATGAGCAGCTGCGTGGTATTTGGCTGCCTACCAGGTTAAACCACGACAGTCACCCATCTTCCAGCACTGCTTGGGGATACTATATTCCCAGGAGAATATCTATTTAAAGCACCTCTGTGTGTCTATATAAATAATTTCTAGAGTTATGGAAATTATACATTAAGTATCAGGTACCTATCCTAACCCTTATCCAAATCCAGATTATTTCCTACAGTATATCACTTGAATTTTGCCTAGACTGCTTTAAGTCTTTAAAGTTAATTATTTTAGCTTTCCTTCAAGGAGAAAGTGTCCTCCTCCCCACATATACAGACATAACTTTGCCATACCCAGGCATATCATATAACGGGATGTAGTTCCTGGAATAACTTGTTAAAATATTTTGAAGAGCATCAACAAACTATCAATGACCAGTAGGGAAAACAAATTACTGGCATTTACCATGCCAAATATTAAATTTTCATTTTAATTTTTTTCACTAGATTTTACAGAGATGAGAGCATCTCATGTGAAGAAAATCTCCCAGCAGAGTGGAACATATTAATCTCTCTTTATGGGAAATCCAGACTCCTAATTCTGAATTTTTAAATTCTATCCTGTTCTATATTTCCTGTGGTCTTGGTATTTTTCATTATAATCTTTTTCCTAAAAAAGTCCTAAGAAGCACTAACGGCCCCTCTCCAAATTAAAAAAAAAAAAAAAAAAAGGCAGTTTAAGTAATAGATTATATTTGGCTAAAACTATGTTAATTCTTCCACTCAGTATTGACTATTGAATAGTAAAAGATTTATGTGGGTATCACGCAATAATATAATATGTAGCCATAGCCTCTGATTCATAATAATATTTTGAGGTTCCATGTAATGGGATAACATTAACTATCTAGCTCTGTGTTAATACCTAGTTCTTACATGGGACTTTTTAGATCTTGTGGTCATTTGTAAAGAATTTCCACAACTCAGTTCTCATTTTTCTCATTGTGCAGCTATGCAAAGGGGAGTTAGGCATATAAACTGGGCCTCCTAGATAATAAGTAGTGGAACAGTCCACATTGTTTAGTAAAAAACCTTGTTCCAGTCTGGCTGCAGAAGTCAATAAACTTAATTTGACATATTTTTAAAGTTTTACAACCACATAGGTATAGAAATTATACTCTCACTGACTCGTGGGTTTTTACTTTGACATCTATGTCTTTACAGAAGTATTACAAAACCATTTAAATTATATTTTACACATTCCCATTTAAAATATATTCTTCAAGTGATGGTACAATACCAGAATGATTCAATCTTTGAATTTAGAACATCATTTATATGTTTCACCTCTCTGAGGTGTTACTTAAATCTATGTTTGCCTAACATCACAATGAGATATGGCATTTATGTCAATATGCAAGACGCAGCAGATACAGATTTTTTACAGATAGTTTTCTCCAGTCCTGTTTAAGTTAGTAATTCACAATGTACAAACCATAAAATAACAGTAATGAGGTTTTGGTGACCATTGCTTTAAAGTAAATTTAAAATATGGAGGTTTTAAGGAGTCTTCCCAAATTTTCCCTGTAAGTAGCTGTTACATCTATTCACAATTACTTATCATTCCAATTAAAAAAGGGAATATTTTTCATGTTACAATTCATTAGTTAAGACACTGGATGATATTAAAGCTACTTGAATGTAATCCTTTCTTCAATGTTCTTTTGCAGTATAACGTAGTAGATTTCTTTAACTTCATCACGTATATGCTGGGAACATCAAAATGTTCCCAGGCACAGCACAGTAAGGTGATAAGCAGTCTATACTGTCCTGGTTTCGGCTGGGATGGAGTTGATTTTCTTCCTATTAACTGGTATAGTGCTGTGTTTTGGATGGGGGGGGAGTGAGCGAGCGGCTGCGTGGTGCCCAGCTGATGGCCGGGGTTAAACCACGACAACCTTCTTCACCAACTCATAAAGCATGTTTGGGATAGAGAGACCACAAAATGTTTGGAAAACTAGCTATGTTGCAGAGTTCAAAGGATGGTGGTTAAAAGGCTCAAAGTCAAACTAGCAGACAGTTATGAATGGAGTTCCTCATGGGCCAGTAATGGGTCAGCATTCAATATCTTTAAAAATTATTTGAATGATGGGATTAGATGCACACTCACCAAGTTTGCAGAGGAAGGAGAGGTAGTTGCACCAGAAGAAAGAGCCACTATAGAGAGTGGGCTGGAAGACTGGGCCAACAAGAATTACATGAGTTTTAGCAAGGATAAAGTCCTACACATGGGATAAAATAAGCCCCAGAAGCAGTGCAGATGAGGGCTGACTGTTTGGGGAGCAGTTCTGCTGAAAGGCACCTGGGGGCCTTGGTGGACAGGAAACTGAATAAACCCCAGCAATGTGCCTTGGCGGCAAAGCAGACAAACTGTCCTGGGCTGTATCAGTAAGAACAGGGCCAGCAGATAAGAGGGTGTGGTTATTCAGCCCTACGCAGTACTTGTTAGGCCACGTATGGAATACTGTCCATTTGTAGTTCCTCCAGATTAAGAGAGACATTCAGAAATTAAAAAAGGTCCAGTGGAAGACCTCCAAGAATACTGGAGAACTTGACTGATGGAGAAAGATTGAAGGAACTGGGTTTGTTCAACCTAGAGATCAGAACCCTCAAGAAGGAAACTAATTGCAGTCCTTTGCTGTCTAAAAGGTAGTTATAGAAAACACAGAGATGCTCTCTTCACAGGGATGCATGGAGACAGAATAAAAGGTAAGAGACACAAGTTTCTTCAGGAGAAATTCCATCTGGGTATAAGAAAAAAATTCTCCCTTGTAAGAATTCCAGCCAGCACGGGTTCATGGAAGGCAGGTCCTGCTTGATCAACCTGATCTCTTTCTATGACCAGGTGGCCACCTCCTGGATGAGGGAAAGGCTGTGGCTGTAGTGTACCTGGACTTCAGTAAGGCCTTTGACACTGTCTCCCACAGCATTCTCCTGGAGAAGCTGGTGGCTCACGGCCTTGACAGGTACACTCTTCGCTGGGTATGAAACTGGCTGGACAGCCGAGCCCAGAGAGTTGTGCTCAATGGAGCTAAATCCAGTTGGCGAGCGGTCACGAGCGGTGTTCTCCAGGGCTCAGTTTTGGGGTCAGTCTTGTTCAATATCTTTATCAATGATCTGGATGAGGGGATAGAGTGCTCCCTCAGTAAGTTTGCAGATGACACCAAGTTGTGTGGGAGTGTTGATCTGCTGGAGGGTAGGAAGGACCTGCAGAGGGACCTGGACAGGCTGGATCGATGGGCCGAGGCCAACTGCATGAGGTTCAACAAGGCCAAGTGCCGGGTCCTGCACTTCGGCCACAACAACCCCAGGCAACGCTACAGGCTTGGGGAAGAGTGGCTGGAAAGCTGCCCAGAGGAAAAGGACCTGGGGGTGCTGGTTGACAGCCGGCTGAACATGAGCCGGCAGTGTGCCCAGGTGGCCAAGAAGGCCAATGGCATCCTGGCCTCTATCAGAAATAGTGTGGCCAGCAGGAGCCGGGAGGTGATCGTGCCCCTGTACTCGGCGCTGGTGAGGCCGCACCTTGAGTACTGTGTTCAGTTTTGGGCCCCTCACTACAAGAAGGACATTGAGGTGCTGGAGCATGTCCAGAGAAGGGCATCAAAGCTGGTGAAGGGTCTGGAGAACAAGTCTTATGAGGAGCAGCTGAGGGAGCTGGGGTTGTTTAGTCTGGAGAAGAGGAGGCTGAGGGGAGACCTCATCGCGCTCTACAACTTCTGCCTGGAAGGAGGTTGTAGTGAGGTGGGTGTTGGTCTCTTCTCCCAAGTCACTAGTGATAGGATGAGAGGAAATGGCCTCAAGCTGCTCCAAGGGAGGTTTAGATTGGACATTAGGAAAAAATTCTTTACTGAAAGAGTGGTCAGGCCTTGGAACAGGCTGCCCAGGGAAGTGGTGGAGTGACCATCCCTGGAGGTATTTAAAAGACGTGTAGATGAGGCGCTTAGGGACATGGTTTAGTGGGCATGGTGGTTTTGGCTTGACGGTTGGACTTGATGATCTTAGAGGTCTTTTCCAACCTTAATGATTCTATGATTCTATGAATTATTAAACATTGGAATAGGTTGTTGAGAGAAGTGGTAGAATCTCCCTCACTGGAAGTAGTGAAGACTTGGTTTGAGACAGCCATGGATTACCTAATCTAAGGCCTTATTTGCAACAGGAGATCAGATGATTTCTTGATGTCCTTTTCCAGCCTAGACTTCTCTGATTCTTGATCAATGTCTCAACGTCAAAAGGAAGGAATAACTGAATGGGGTTTCACAGAGGTTTGTCCTGGCTCAGGTTCATTCACTATTTTCATTAACACCTTGGACAGCAGAATGAAGTGCTTACTTATTAAATCTGCATTTAACAAAGAGCTGGGAAAGACTGTGAATATGTTAGCAAACATAATTAGAATTAAAAAATGAGAAATTGAAGAAATGACATTAAAATAGAATGCAATTCAGTAGAGACAAGTATAGGGCAAAGCACAAAAGCAGGAATAACCAATTCACAAATATAGTATAAGGAGCAAGTAATTTGGAAGCAACTCTTCAGGGGTTACAGTAGCTCAGAAACATAACCTGAGTAAAAAATATCCTACTGTTATGCAACTGGAAGATATGCACATATGTCCTGGTTTCGGCTGGGATGGAGTTGATTTTTTTCCTATTAACTGGTATAGTGCTGTGTTTTGGATGTAGTGTGAGAATAATGTTGATGACACACAGGTAATGTTTACGCTAGTCAAGGACTTTTTATCTTCCCATGTCCTGCCAGGTGTGCAGGGGGCTGGGAGGGAGCGTGGCCGCAACGGCTGGCCCAGCTGGCCAATGGGCTATTCCATACCATATGACATCATGCTCAGCATATAAGGCTGGGCGAAGAAGAAGGAGTGGGGGGACGTTCGGAGTGATGGTGTTTGTCTTCCCAAGTAACCGTTACGCGTGATGGAGCCCTGCTTTCCTGGAGATGGCTGAACACCTGTCTGCCGATGGGAAGTAGTGAATGAATTCCTTGTTTTGCTTTGCTTGCGTGTGCGGCTTTTGCTTTACCTATTAAACTGTCTTTATCTCAACCCACGAATTCTCTCACTTTTACCCTTCTGATTCTCTCCCCCATCCCACCCGGGGGGAGTGAGCAAGCGGCTGTGTGGTGCTCAATTGCCAGCTGGGGTTAAACCACGACAACATAGTTATACGCAGAAAAAATGTGTGAAAATCCGAGAAATAATTCCTCCTCTCCACTGAGTGCTGGGAAAGCCCCTTCTAAAATACTAAGCCCGTTTTTAGAAACTATATTTTAAGAAAGACATGGACCCATTGGGAAAATGATGAAAAAGGCCAGAGGTCTGTAAATATGACCCATGAGGAAGGACTGACTAAATTGCTGTAGGTTAGTTTAAAGAAGAGCAGGTATTCTTGAAGTGTAAAACAAGCCATTGAAAAGACGAAATTAAATAACTTACTGTTTATATAGAAGCACCTATTGAAACAGGTTGTTTAAGTACAGCAACAAGGGTTCACATTTGAATTAGAAAAATTCTTCTACTTGCAAGGCTAATGAAGGACTTGAGTGCTTGAGTAGGATCTAAGAGCACTTTCCTTGGAAATAAAGAATGTTAGACAAGCATCTTCTGGGAATAAATACAGCTGGAGTAAGGAAGTAGTGCTGACCTGTTAAGACCCCTTTCAGCCCTACTTATCTATGATGCATTACCTGTATATGTGGGTGTGTGTCTACATTTACACATACATTGTTAATCAGCATCACATTTAAGTCCAGATACGTATGTGCATTTTGGAGAGAAGTGAGGCAAAGGTGGATTTTTCATAAATATACTATAGGTAAGTAAAAGTATGTATAAAGACAAAATCTAAAATTCATAATGTACATTCTGCTTGCATATCCATGTTAATAAAACTGATGTTTACAATCTATCTAATGAAAGATACTGAGTCCATGAATTCATTATTGTTTTAAAAATCATTTTAGTCAGTGAAATGAACTGACCAAAATAGCAATACGAAGCAAAAAAACTGTTCTAAATTTGTCAGAACCCAATTCAAATACATAGCATCATTTGTTCCTTTTTCTACTAATAATCCAAATTACTTTGTAGCCTGCCTATTAATTGGTTGACCGTGATTTAATCGTGTCTCTCCTTTAGTTTTCTCAGATACAAATAATTATTTCAAAAATGCTTTTTCTTTCTACAGATTAGATGACCTTTTCCAAAATACTGTACTTGTTGCAGAACTTGTTGCTGACTTGCCAGCAGACTTATAAAAGGCAGCATTCATAAATATTTCACAGGGTCTGAGAAAAAAGCAAGCAGAAAACAGGAGCCACAGGCACGAAAATAAAAAGGCTAATCGACCAACTGTGAATAGATCTATCTGTTTCGTTTCCTGAAACACAAATGAGAGGAAGGGATTTATCAACTGGCAAATAGTTTCATAAAGTAGATAATTGTCTCTGATTAAGCAAGTTGGCTTTGTAATAATGGCATTGTAGGGGAACACTGAATCCCATGGCAGATAAATAAGTAGGGTCTTAATCCTGAAGTGTTTAAACTTTCTCTCAAGTGAAGTCACAGAGAAGTCGATGTAAGCAGTCATGTTATTACAGCCACATGTATTAAGCATTTTGTGGGATACAAAATAATTAACAACTGCAGAAATTTTCGTCTTTCAAATTACAGACGTCAACTGTAACTCTATGTGCAGTAAATGCCTGGACAAAGATTCTCATGTCATTTTTTGAAGTTTTTTTTTCTTTCTCAGGAAGGAAGGGAAAGCATTGTTTATTCTGCTGTCCTGTAACAATGTATGCTACAAGATTTGCATGAGGCCAATTAAATTGGAACAAATCCGCAGCAGAATTTTAGGTGTGCATATTGCATTGACCTTGAAAAAGTCCAGCTAAAAAAACAAGTCTGAGAGGATGATTCCACTTTAAAATTTCAACAAAATGCAGAAAGTGACCAGTTAATTTTCAGCTGCTGCTCATGTTAAATTATCAGCTTGCCTACAACATAAAGCCATACTTTCCTCATAGCTCCAAATTCTAATCTCTTTTCAATATACCTTGTCTGTAAATCACAATGGGGCAAATGCCTTGATTTTCTGCCATATTTCTTTATCAGGTCCATCTACCTGAGCAACTGCTATTTTGCTAGGGTGAAGACAGACATAAATTATAAAATATATTAAAAAAAAAAAAAAGATCAAAAAGAAAGGATAATTGTTGGTAAACTACAACTTAATCCAACTGCAATTAAATCTAGTCAGGATATCTGATACAACTTTACAATTTTCTCATCATCTCTTCTAGAAGTCAAAAGGTTCATAAATCAGCCAAACCTCCAGAGGAGCATTTTCTTGGAAATTAGTCTTAAGGTCTAAAAGATGTTGGTAATCTACAATATTTGCTTATATTTTGGAAGTGATGTATCAGCTTTCCTTCTCAAAGTCCTATTATATTTCTTCTGTAGAAATGATTCAGACTTATTCCAGATTCACTTTCATGAATATGATCTTATGCCAGTTCCAGCTCATATTAAATGATAAATCCTAAAGAGAGTTAATCTTTCATTTTTGGCAGGTAGTTATACTCAGCCACTCACATGCCCTATGAAAACAAGTCCTGAGGATTTATGATGTCAAATCAATTGTATCTAACAGAATTGGAAAGTTCCTGTTTAGAACTCTGCCTAATTGCAGTATATTAATGTAACTAATTATTGATATTCACATGCCATTTTTGAAAAATGTATCACTACTGTGGGATTTTTGGTGTGTGCACAGTATAATTTATATAAGTGAATGAAAACAATTGCAAGTTGTACTGTTCAAATAGGAAACACCACATGATAAAAAGCTGCATTTTAAGTGGCATTTTAAAGAATAACAGGTGAAGTATCTAGTATATCACCTGTGCTTTGTTATCTGCAAAGCTGCAGCAGTTCACAAGAAAATATTATTTTATTGCATAAAATAACATTTTTGCATGATTGCCTAATTTGTTTGCCCAAATGGTTTTTATACAAATATGCAAGTTCAACAAGCAGATGCACACATATTTTTGCAGATACATTCTTCATGTTACTATGTGATATTTATGCTATTTATGCAAAATTGTTTTAAAATATTTATTGTATGTTCTGCGCATGAAACTTAGGGAAAACATAATTATTAGTCCAGAAGAAATGTTTATATTCCAGCTTTAGTATATCTAAGAGTCTAATTGAAACATCTTGTTAATCAAAAGAGCCAGAATTATAGCACACCAAAGGTACTTAATTCAGTAATTTTAATGCAACTAATGACACTCTAAAGCATTTCATATTTGACAAACTATAATATCTATACCATCTGTCTGGCTTTTCACCATATGGCATTGTATCAACCCCTAATAACTTTCTTAATATTGGTCTTCTGCTTTTTAAGGTGGAATTAGCTAGTTCTATGAAGTTGGTGAGTGTAAAGAAGTGAAACACTGTCCTTTTGATTGTGAATTACATGTTCTACCTATGAATAATGGTGGTTTTGGATGTTTAGTTAATACATATTCTGCAGTTTCATATTTAGATAGAAGTTTATGAGAACTGCTAGTTTCCAGTGGACTTATTGCTTTCTTTTTCTTTCTAGTTAAGTATTAATGATTACTTTATCATTAGACACAAGTTTACAAATGTGATTTGTAAATCATTATACAATGTTAGTTCTAAATATAGTTATACTGAGGGGCAAAAAAATGGACTGAAGAATGTGGTTACCCTTTTATACTTAAGTACTTTGATACCTGCTGCTATTCAGAATTCAAAACTTATACAAGAGTGAAAAGCAGTATATTTAACAACCATTTATGCTTGAAGGCAATAGTCCCCAAAAGCTACTGAGCTGCCTTTCTAAACTTACAAGTACTAATGCATACATCTCAGTCTCATCACAGTACTGCTGCTAACACTTTATTGTCTGTTAGGAAAGATACTTTTTTTAAAAAAACTGATAGTGTGCAACTGTATTTTGGTATTGATAAATGAAATGCTAATTGTAGTATGCTTTTCTTTTAAAGTGCCTTTTCAATGACTAAATCATATTATCAGATACATAATACGCAGAGGATAGCAAGATTTGGGGTACAGTTACCATCTATGTTACCATTTATGTGGGATATAAAGGCCAAGAAGCTTTAGAATGTCATTTTATCATGGTTATCATACAAGAAATATATAAATCTTGTCATGCAGCCAAACTTACATGTGATCTTAATGATGATTTTTTTTTCATGAATCAGTTTTGAAATCTGGATGTTCTTTCATTTATAAAACACAGAAAATAGGGATTGGAAGAACTTTGAAAAGATATTTAGTACATTATGCCATCTCAAGATGAGATTACAGGTACTTAAACTCTCCTGGATATATGTCTGTCTTGCACGTCTTTGAAAACTTCTATTCACATACCTAAATATTCTTTACTTCAGACGTTTTGCTAGTGTCCAACCATAAACCTTCCTTTGCACAATTGTAGCCCATTATACTTTACGCTTTCCGTCTTCTTCCTCTGGATTCTTCTTTCTCTAGATCAAAACAGCCCACTTTTTTCCCACTTGTTTATATTAAGTTATATTTTAGAGAATTTTGATCTTTTTTAATATTCTCTTCTGTTGTATTTTCACTGGTCCACGCCCTTCTTGAAACTTTATTTCCATAGCGGAGAAAATCAGGGGTACTCACACAGCATAGCTTTAGACACGTAAGGTGGGAGATGGGATCCTTGATTTAATCGCTGTGTCTGACAGCCTCCTCCAGCGAGCAATCCACAGAAAAGACTAATAGATGCTGTCACTGTTTAACAGTGCATGTGAACACCCTTATACAAGTATACAACACCCAGCTGGTCACATTGGAAGATTAGGATACTACCATCCTAAGATAGGTATCTAATTTAGAATATGTGAATATGCTAAAAAACTCTAGTAGATAAAGCCTTACTAGTTTTACTATAAATAAAGGTTTCATTTATGTGTACTACATGATTAATGCTGCTATGCATGCATGTCTCTGTGTGTGTATATCTCTTTAGCAATTTCTAGTAATTATACATACATACAGTACACAGTAGTAAGATATAAAATGTTAATATTATGTATATTTATACGTATACAACTAAACTTTCTACTTGCTTATATGATATGCTATTATTGAGGCATATACTGTCGTGATCCTTTGTAAACCTATTTCTGCAGCTGTAACACCTATTATGTTTTTCTTCATCTCAGATTTGGGTAGCAGATTATTCCAACCTACATCTAGCACTTCATTCTGATCCATAGCAAGTCCCATTTAGACTGTCCTAGTACTTTATTGTCCAAAAAAAAATCATCCATGTAATTTTCCAGCTTTTGTGGATTTCTACTATACATTTCTACTATATCTGGATACCACCCTCAGATTTTTTTGCCCTCTTCCACTGTTCAGAAACATCTCACAGTTCTCTCTGGACATTAGTATAAGTATCCATAGCCTTGAATTACAAGATAAATGTCCCTTCTGTTTCTCATACTCAGGTATTCTTTGTGAACAAACTGTACTCTTCAATATTAGTATTTGCTGTTATGCCAATTTACATGTATATGTACACACTAGTATTTTAATTATATATACTATATGTATAAACATATATATATATACACACACACTAATATTTTAATTCCTTGATTCAGGTATTCATCACACTTCTTGCCATAGTATTTGGACATCAGATATATTCAGCAGAATGACTTTGTGCTTTTCTTCTCCTATATTTTTCTGTATTTTTTGCCCTTTATCCATTCGGTCAGGGTTGAAACCAGGTATAGACTTACTTTTCCAGTCCTCATCAATCCTAAATTCAAGTTTTTCTCCTCTGCTTAGCAAATACGTAATGAAGATGCTTCATGAACTACTGATTGTATATTGAATCACTGCAATTTTGAAATCCATCTTGGTGAGTCTTAATATTTAGCATGTGATAAATTTTCATCAGCTCATTATGAAGCGAACTTCACAATGTAAGTTCCCAAGTAAAATAAGCATACTGAAATACAGACAATGTTCATATTAAACAAAACAGTATAGGTGGGACCTTTTTTACTAAGACAGTGAGGACACGAGTATTAAAACTTCAAGTACTTACTTAATTTAATAGGATTGGCTATGAAACAATAGATAGATGTGAAATGAACAAAACACTATAAGGGTAAGAATTCCTCTTTACCTTTACACACAGGTCTATGATCACTCCATGCAGCAAAAACTTCAGCTATCCTCTGACAAGTGATACTTTTTGAACCTTGTAGCACATAATCTTCATCACAGGAGAAGTGTACTGTTGCTCCCAAGCTAAAATCAAACAATGACATAAAAAGAAGAAGCATTTTTTTACAAATAGATATCAGTCAATTTTTCCATTCTTTTAGGTATGACAGTCCTGACAACCAATACAAACATGTAATCCAGTAGATATGATTTTTTGCTCTTAGTAGTAAAAGGCTGCAGGCTATGTACTAGCCTGACAGTGCACAGCGATCAGTCCTCTCTGGGCTCGCTTTGGCCAGAACTGGTTTAACAGTTATTTGGAGGTCAAATGACTACTTTCTGACCTAACTTCTGACTTCGATACAATAAAGGTTTGACAAACCTGGGCACTGTGTAACAAACAGTAGCTATTTATGTTAATTGAAGCTAGGAAACGTTGAGAAAGAGATATAAGAAAATCACCTAGAAGAAGAGCCAAAAGGCCAACCACAAGACTGAGGAAGAAATCCCCACTATAAACATTGTATTCCCCCTAGTGGAAACCCCAGCATACAGACGACTTGCTCTATATGTCACCCACCCCTGCTTCTTCTTGAGGAAGTCTGGTGCTTTTGACTTTAGAACCAGAGGGGCATTGGAAGGGGGAGCATAATACCAGAGAAAATTATTAGATATCAATAAGATTTCTTGTATAAAAAAAAAAATGATATATTGCTAACAAGACTTTCCTGTATTAATTTGGACTAGGAATGCATTATTGTAAATAGACTAGTAATAGCTGGTTTTTATATTTTGATTAGTAGGTTAAGATTTTAATTAGTCTAGCAGTTAAAGTCTTGACTCCATATAAGTGGTGTGTTTTCTCTTGCCAGTATAAGATTCTGAATGTAACAACTACTAGACAATGAAAGTTACAAGGTGAATATGAACATTTGCTCCTTTAACTGGCATATGTTTCTCAAATTAATGGAAGAAAATAAAAGAATTCTAAAAACATCTTTCTGGGCATTTAGCTGTGATTATTTAGAAGTGATAATGCTAGCTTCAAAAAATTTTGTACTTTTCCATATGGAGCTAACATTTGGTGTTGCAAACTTGGCACAGAACAAAACGGGAAATAAGCCCAGAAAAACTTGTTTTGTTTGTTTTGTTTGTTTTGTTAAGTTATGTTTTTCTGAGGGGAGGATTGGGGTTTTTTTTCAGTTTGGAAAAGTTTAAAAACTCAATACATAAATGTGTATTATTGAGATAATTCTTCTTCTCCTTTAATATCATTATTTTTTCAAGTTGAAAGTTGAAGTTACAGTTGAAAATAGTCAATATATCAGGCCTTTCTCTGACATCAGTATCTTACACTCCACAACTTCAGCTTGCTGTTTTTAAAGGCTTGTGAAGTATTTCTATAAACTGTGACTGTGGACAACCTATAGTGTCACAAAGGTCTTCAGAGAGCACCTTTTACCTTATCAGTTGCTAAATGATCATCATTATGTTTTTTAATTAAAAGATTATTTATCCTATTCTTTATATAAGACTGATGAAGAATCATAGATCTGTGATTTAGTGTGTTACCTCATGTTTGTGCCAAAAATGAATTATATTTGGGAAATGCTCTTCTTTTCCCCTCCAATTAAGAAGGCATAAACCCAAAAGACTAAAGCAGAGATGTTACTGAAGAAATTCTGCGAAGAGTCAAGTAAACTAAAAATTAATATTTTGAAAATCACATGTATGGTGATACTACATTTTGTAGTGAAGGATATTTTCTAAGTGGAATTTGGAGAAGTATCATCGCTTTTATCACCCTTATATGGGTACTAATAAAGCTTTATGTTTTGGTATTAAAAATATGTAATGAAACCTTGCAGAAAAAAATCATACAGCATTATTTACCAAACTTCACAGTGATTGCATAAAGATACTTGCATACACATGACCAAGACTAGCATTTTACAATAAGGAATACAACAAAACACAGTATTTTTAAAAGGCTTCCAAAAGGAAAATGTCATAAAAGTGGAAAAGCACAAATTCCTTTTCCTTCGTTATCTTTATTTTTAGATGGCCTAATATTGACAAATATTTCCTTTATATGTAATAGCTAACAGAACTGACATGACCAATGGTATTCCCTGGTCTAGGCACAGGTAATATTATGGATGTTGGTAAATGTAAAGCACTAGGGCCCAAAGACCCACTCATAACCTAACTAAACATAGGTGTGCTGATATTCTGTGAAAACAGAAGAGCAGTCCTTATTCATGGGAGAATAAGGGAAGTGCTGATATAAAAGCAAACAGCATGGTGAAGTAAATTATTTTTTAATTGCACTTGTCATTGTACTTTTGTTATGATTTCCCAATGATTTTGTGAACATATATATCTGTATATGAGGCTTTTAAAAATCAATTTAGAAATCTCAATATCTCAAAACTATGTAAGGTTTGATTTTCTCTGTTCATTCTGCTATAACTGAACAGAAGAAAATAGTTTCTTTATTTAACTACCTGTGCAAAAAAGGAATTAGGGGTTTGGGGGTTTTTATTTATTTATTTTGGTACATTTCCTTGAAAAACCTTCCCTCCTAATTTGGTCAGTGGGAAATTAGCATATCATCAATACTGAACAGTAGCAGGGCATTTCATTCTAACTCAAACATATCAAAATATCAGATCACAGACTCATTGATTTCAAAGGATTCTGCCTAGATTTACATTTAGATTCAATCAGGACCTGAATTAAGTTTTTTTCTGGTATAATGCTCACAGTAAGTGAGCTTTTCAGTTTTATTCTAGTCAAAATACAAGGTGACCTTTGTTTCATAACACACTTTTTCTATAGAATATTAACTACCAGATCTTAGCATCAGATCTTTATTTAAACTTTTTCTTAATGTATAACCCCTCAAGGGATCTCAGAGGCTTTCCTATATGCGTTTGCCTTGATAAATTTTTTTATACGTACACATGGCTAACAAGACTTTGGCCACACCATGCATACAGTTCTCTGGGTATTTTAAGATTAGACATAGAGTAACTCCCCCAGAGTCTATGTTATAGCAGCTTTCCTGTGTGACCTTGTAAGTCATGGAATTATCTGACCCTCCTCAGGTGGGTGCCATAGATCTCTATCCCATTTTCCAGCCTTTTCTATGTTACCTATTTGAAAAAAAATTGGTTTATAAATGTCTGTAAGTGAAGCCTCTGTACTGACATAGTTCTTCATTTATCTAAATAAATGATTTAAGGTTCCTTTACAACTCTCCAAAACTGGCACTTTTGCCAGGAGGTTAGAAGAGGTCTGAGGATATCACACAATAATGATAGGATATCACTATTGATTTAGCTGGAATCTTCAAATCTGAGTTTGATCCCACAAGGTATAGCATTCCTTTTTGCTGAAACAGAAACTAAAATTCTTTCTTCTCTGCAGGGTTTAGTTTGTAAAGAATGAGCCCTGTTTTTCTTTCTTTATAGATTGGGATTTTAATGCTGCAATAGTAATTTTAGTTTCAGTTCAATTTACAAAGGCAGATAAAAAATTAAAAAGACTGAGCACATATTCCAAGCATTAACTTTTGTTAGGTAATCAATTCAAATACATCTCTGATGAAAATAGCTACTCAAGAAGATTGATACTAAACAGAACAAGAATTAAATTCAAGGGAGTTAGAAATGTTAGATGTTTGAAAAGGAATGTTGTCAGCACAATATAGCTGATTAAATTTGGGGACTACCTGGGCTTTACAGAGACATAGATAATAAGTAATGAGGACACAAAAGATGATACAGTCACCTGAACAGACATCTCAGAAAAGGAGGATTTGATAGTGGATAACAGCTCTATAAACTATTCCAAAAATAGTTCCTGTTTGTATAAGAAATAAGAATGTTTGTTTATCCCCTTCCAACAAATTATGGAGAGAGAAAATCAGATCATGGAAGCCAGTCCTGGGGGACTTGTCCCTGGAGTAATCTACCTCTGAATTGTGGGCAGGTATTATTTTAAAGAAAGCTGGCAGAGTAATCCAAAACAGAGTGTGGGAACAAATGACAAAAAAATAGTGTGGACAATTAAGGGCAGTTTGATTCCCTGACTTACATTTGATCCAAACTGCTTACCAGATGAAGCCACTTCAAAGTGTGTGTAGACTATACCTGTTTTGTAAATCTCAAGAGAACTGAAGCATGATACAGCTATGGAATTGTTTATTGTTATATACAAAGTAGACATGCATCACGAAAAAAGAAAAATCTAAAGGACAGCAGGAAAATCTCCAATAAATTTCAAAAGCAGAATTTCTTCCGCACAAGAGTTCTGTCTGCAGATGCAACCAAAAGGCCAGCCTGGGTTCATTTAGTCCAGTATGCTAACACTGAGAGTGATGAAAAGTGAATGCTTAGAGAAAAACTTTAGAATACAGAAAACATCTATAGTTCATCTTCTGATCACTACCATATTTCAATTATTTATGGTTAAGGAACTTTCTGAACTGGAGCCACTAATTTAGTAGTCCCTGGGTGACTAAATTAGAATTCCTGGGCCAGCCCCCAGCTAAAGCTAAGATTGGTAAGGCACACTAGTAAGAAAAAGAGCTTCTGTGGGTATATTAGTCACAAACAGAAGTTCTTATACAACATGGATCCATTAATAAATGGGTGAGGCAACCTTGTGGTGTTGGAATCCAATACGGAGAAGGCAGAAGTACTCAGTGTCTTTTCTGCATCAATATCTACAGCATGACTTTTCCTAGACATCTGCATGTACCAGCATGATTTAGGAAGAAGAGGGACAGCCAATAATGGGGAGCAACAGGTAAAAGAAGATGGCTATATTCAAAGGCAGTGGGCTATATTGCTTTCACCAAAGAGTGCTGAAAAACCTGGCTGATTCTATGCAAGACTGGAATCATCTATGAAAAAATGTGGTGATGAGAAGTTCCTACTAAATGTAGAAAGGCTAACATTACATGAATTTTTAAGAAAGGCAAGGAGAAGCTAGGAACCTCACACCAATCCCTGGAAAGAACATGCCCTCTAGGAAAGCACGAAGAGGAAATCAGGAACACTTACACAGATTTACCAAAGGTGAATCATGAGTGATCAACCTGATTGTCTTCTATGACAAAATGACTGGCTATATGGACCAGTGGTAGATGTAATATTGCTTGATGTAACAGCACTCAATATCAGCCAGGTTTTTGACACCATCTCTTGCAGCAGTCTCTTTTGGGAGCTGACAAAATATGCACTGAATAGATATAGATTCAAAATTGACCTAGCAGCTGTGCTCAAAGGGTAGGAATTAATTGCTTTATATTCAGCTCAGTAATAAGCTGAGCACTAGGAAGTCAACATGGGGTCTTACGCTGTTTAATATTTTCATCCTCAGCCTTGATGGTGAGACAGAATGAACTCCCAGCAAAGTTAGGGATCATACTAAACTAGGAAAAGTAGCTGACACTGAATAGCAGAGCTTCAATCCAGACATTTGACAAACTTGAGCACTGAGCCAACAGAAACCTCATGAAACTCAACAAGTAGAGGTACAAAGTTCTGCACTATTGATCAGTAATATGTTCTCATCCTGAATAAAATAAATTATACACTTAACTACTTTAGAAGTAGTGGCAGCAGATCAAGTGAAATTATTACTCAGCTGGTGAGGCTGTATCTGCAATATTAAGCCCAGTATTTGGTCTCCCACTTCAAGAGAGATATTGATAAAAACTCTAGAGTGTTCGGAGGTTAGTTGGAGGCTTAGAGCACACGACCTACAGTAAAAAGTTGAGGCAGCTAGGCTTAATCAGTCTGACAAAGAGGAAGCTAAGGTACTACCTACTAGCAGACCATAACTACTTCAAAAACTTTTACAAAGATAATGAAGCCAAACTTTTCTTAATGTGGCAGACAATATACAAGGGGCAGTTTAGGAGTTTCAGGTTTTACATTAGAATAACCTTCCAAGAAAGGCAGGGCAGAACTGGAACAACATACCCAGGACTGTTTTAAGATCTCCATTCTTGGGAGTTTTCAGGATTGGCTAAACAAAGCCACAGCTGATCTGATTTAGTGTTGGCATTAGTCCTGTTTTGGGCAGGAGGTTGGAGTTGATGTCCTCTCCAGGATCCTTCCAATCAATATTTCTATGACTCACTCAAGCTATTCAATTTATTTTGAACTCATATAAAGTTTTTGCATCTACAACATACTGTGCTAAAGCAGTTCATAGCTTCAAAAATGCATGCGTGACCTGTGTCTCTCAGTAACTTTATCTGCCAATTTCTGTTTCTAACAGGACAAAAGATGAATGCCATTAGGTTTGCATTTTCAGGAAAAAAACCCCAAACTTTAGATATATTTTCATTAGGAAAAAAGTATGAGTAAATATTAAATAAGACAATTGTACAAATTTGAGAAAACACTTTAATTTTATATCTATTTTTGAAGTCTCAATCATCATCCATCATCTCCATCCCAAATTTGGGATCCCTCTTTAGAGAACACAAGCTAAAAGAAGCCTAAAATGAAGCTATAGAATCTCTAAAGGATGTGAAAGAGAAGGTTTAAAATTTTGAAATTCATATGAAGTTATGGGGAATTTATGGGAAAAATGTGGGGAATTTTCAGATTAGAAACAATATCCAAAACGGTGAACATGGAGTGTCAGGTCCCAAAGAATGTCATGAAATGCTGCAGCTTGTCTAGAGCTTGCATTGCTGATTTTCTAAGTCTGTGTAAGAACCATGTAACAACATTCGAATGTGCTGAGAGAGCAGGTAGTTTTTATAATCAGAACAGGAGTGAAATTGCAATAAAATGCTTGCAAACCTATACCTTCATATTTCAAGAAAGCTAAAGAGAAGTGATAAGAGCATGCTCTTCTCTAAAATAGATTAAATTGTACTGAAATTAAATGTTGATTGATCTTGATAAAGATAGATCTAAACTCTTCTTCAAAATACTATATTTTGAAATTAAGGTATTGTACTTGGGATTTTCACTTTCTCATCAGAAGGGGAAAAAAAAGACAAGTTCAAAGTAAAGCTATTTCCTACATTATAGAGAGAGTGACTTCAAGAAGGGAAAAGGAAAAGTGTGCTATTTTTCTCTCTGTCAGATATACGACAATCAGGAAAAGCTTTTCCATAGTAGTGTACTTTTTTAACTAAATGTAAGAATTTTCTTTCAATGTCTTATTTATTTATTTTAAAGAATTAGCAGCATTGTTACTTTGGAAGCTTACGAAGCAATTGAGCAACCATTATGATAATGGCAAGAATTGAAACCAGGTTAATTTAAAAAGGAATTTTATTCAGTCTGCTAAAATTTTTAGTTTGCTTTTGTTCCTTGTAAGACCTCTTTTCAATGTATCAAGTGTTCAACTTGAGATAAATGACATATGTATTACTAATATGTTATTGATGACATATGATTCACCAGTCCTGTTCTTTACAAGTACAAATCTCACCATTCGCATTCCTAAGATCTTTATCAAGCCTTAGATAGGAAACCACCTTATTTATCCCTAATATGTAACAGGAGTAATTTTTCCCTTTTTCAAGGCCTGTCAATAAAGTGGCTAGAAATTGTGCATGTGTGTGTGTGTGTATGTAAGTCCTCCCACTATTTCCAAATAATTTTTTTTTTGCATTATAAATAGAGGCTACCACAAAATAGTGGAAACACTCAACCTTTTGAAAGGAAGCTAGTCCTTTCTGGGTTGTTTCTGAGAGCTACACTCAGAATACACCTGCCTATTAAAGAGATGTTGCACTAGATGGGATTTATCTAGAGAAGACTATCCAGACCAGATTGTTTTTATCTTGAAAGAAACTGAACCTCGAAAATTCAAATATTTCATTGAAAGGAATCAGTTCAAGGACAGCTTTCAAGCACAAATTTCAGGTGGCAGTGAAGCCATTGAGAAGTTTTCAGAAACTATTACTGCTGTGCAATCTAACCTGTTAGAGAAACCAGGAAGCAAGCAGGCTGCCCTCAAAATCAGCAGGATTTTAGACTGTTCCTATAATCTGGCCTCAACAGAAAGAGGATCAGTTAAGTACCAGTTTGTTGGGGTTTTGTGTTTTTTTCATTTTTTCTTTGTAAAAAGGTTGGTTCCATATTAATGTCGAGAAGTGATCAAAATAAGGATCAATAAAAAATAATTGAGTTCAGTTTGATCCGAAAATACAGTCTTTGGTGGAAGGTGAAAAATACCTCCTCACCAAAATAAAGACCTCTGTCCCCCAAAAATTACAACCCATAAGACCAAGAGCATAATAATGTATCTGTTACTTGTTGTGTTTATTTTGTTTTGAACAAAAGCTTATTTACCTTTTCTGTTCACCAAAAATGTCATTAAACCAAACACATATTTTCACTTTCACTTTTTTCACTGCCAGTGGATATTGTATGTGTAAGCTGTATTCTTTCACTTGCATACATTGGAAATGTCCCAGTTATTTATTCTTTTCTGTTATGATGGGATTGGATTTATCATTATGTTTTACATATAAGCATTAAATAGCACATTCATGGGAGTTGATAGAAAAGCTGATCTTCCTTCACAGATAATTTGGGGATTTTTTTCAAAAACAAAACAAAAAAATCGCTGAGTGTGGGGGGTTGACTCTGGCTGGATGCCAGGTACCCACCAAAACCCTTCTATCACTCCCCCTCCTCAACTGGACAGGGGCGAGAAAAATATAATGAAAGGCTCATGGGTCAAGTTAAGGACAAGGAGAGATCACTCACCAATTACCATCACAGGCAAAACAGACTCAATTTGGGGAAATTAGTTTAATTTATTACCATTCAAATCAGAGTAGGATAATGAGAAATAAAACAAAACTTTAAAAACACCTTCCTTCCACCCCTCCCTTCTTCCCAGGCTTAACTTTACTCCTGATTTCTCTACTTTGTTCCCCCCAAGCGGCGTAGGGGCAAGGGGAATGGGGGTTGAGGTCAGTTCATCACATGTTTCTGCCGCTCCTTCCTCCCCAGGGGGAGGACTCCTCACACTCTTTCCCTGATCCAGCATGGAGTCCCTCCCACAGGAGACAGTCCTCCACGAACTTCTCCAACGTAAGTCCTTCCTATGGGCTGCAGTTCTTCACGAACTGCTCCAGCATGGGTCCCTTCCACGGGGTGCAGTCCTTCAGGAACAGACTGCAGGTGTCTGTTCCCCCATGGGGTCACAAGTCCTGCCAGAAAACCTGCTCCACCGTGGGCTCCTCTCTCCATGGGTCCACAGGTCCTGCCAAGAGCCTGCTCCAGTGCAGGCTTCCCACAGGGTCCCAGCCTTCTTTGGGCATCCACCTGCTCCAGCGTGGCGTCCTCCACAGGCTGCAAGTGGATATCTGCTCCACCGCTAACCTCCATGGGCTGCAGGGGGACAGCCTGCTTCACCATGGTCTTCACCAAGGACTGCAGGGGAATCTCTGTTCAGGCACCTGGAGCACCTTCACCCCTCCTTCTTCAGTAATGTTGGTGTCTGCAGAGTTGTTTCTCTCACATATTCTCACTCCTCTCTCCAGCTGCAATTGCTGTTTGTCTTCTTAACTAACTATGTTATCCCAGAGGTGCTACCACTGTCGCTGATTGGCTCAGCCTTGACCAGCGGTGGGTCCGTCTTGGAGCCAGTTGGCATTGGTTCTGTTGGACATAGGAGAAGCTTCTCACAGAAGCCATTCTTGTAGCCCCCCTGCTACCAAAACCTTGCCACGCAAACCCAATACACTGAGTTTAGTGAGAAACTAGGGGAAAAAAAAACCCACTTTAAAAGAAAATAAATTGATTTTGATATCTTGTATATCTTGTATTCTGTTGTTCAGTAATTTGAATGCCTTCTCCTTTCATTTTCTCATAAATTCATTTGAAACAGGAAAGCTTGACAGTCACATCATGACAGTGTGTAGTGAAAAATAATATGAAATTATATCCTAATAGTTTAGCCTAAAAAGAAAGATGAGGGCATGATCATCACCATATCTCCTTCCAGGTATTGCCCCTCACATAAGTTTAACCAGAATGATCTTGCAGGTTGGTCTTTCAGGGGTCGCTTGCAGAGTCAACACTAGAAAAGGACTTGCAGATTCTCTGTCAAAGGCTTTCTCTACCAATCCACATTTCTGAGGTTAAAATACAAAACACTGGCCTAAGTGAAGATTCTAGAAAGCATGACAGTTAAGAAATACGGTTCATTTATTTTTATTTCTCTGAAAATATCGAGAAATCATTTTTTTGTCAGGTAATGTCAGAAATGACATTCCATATAAAATTAGTTATAAAGCTTTCTCTGATACACATTAAACTTTTTCTTTTCTCAAAACTAGAGAAATAGAGAGACAATAATAACTAACTGAGAAATTATAATAACTGACTGCCAGCTAGCATATTTACTTGGGATGTCATTGTCAATCCGATATTCTGCTTGATTATGGGGAGAAAAGACAAAACAAAACAAAACAAAGTACAAGAAGTTATGTAAAAGAATGAAGTAACATAATTTCGTAAAATCTTTGCTTGTCTCCCAGATTAGTCTCACACTTATCTTCAAATGTTAGGAAGTGTCCTGTGTGGTATGTAAAACACATCTTCTAAACAAAACTGAATGTAATAAAACCAATTAATTTTAAATTTATCAATGTCCCTCCTACTTATTTTTTCTTTTTCTCTTTCCTCACTTAGGTGTTTTGAAGGGATTTATAATCATGATGATAATGTCAAATTACATATGACGTAAAGCAAGAACAGAGCTTTAGAATTATTCTTTTAATACAGTTTAAAATTTGTCTATATGTGTAAATATATAACAATATGTATGTTTAATCCTTTTTAGTATGTGATGAAATGAATATTCAACAATTGAAAAGGAAACAATTCAGAAACTCAGATAGATAAAATATTAAAAGTAATTCAAAACATTCTCAAGAAGTGATTATATATGTGTCTCTCTACTCATACAATACATCAACCACGGCTGTTATTGACAGTAGGAGTCTTATATGTTCACTGAGAAATAAAAAATACAATGTTTTGAAAGAGTATTACAAACTTTTTTTCCTTACAAGATAAGGAATTTGAAAGGTAGCTGATAATGGAGGAGGAAAGTGGGCTAAAATTTGAGTTTAGGTTAAACAAAGAAAAAGAGGTGGAACAGAACACTGGCAGTGTATAATTCTTTGATTCTTCAGAGTCTTCCTAGAAACATTTGAAAAAGCCAGCAAGGAATGAAGTGTAAGAATTTGCTAGAAATGAAGTACAACTTTTTAGTTCTGATTTTATGTTTTTTAATACAGTAATATTATACACTACCAATTTGGTATGTATCAAAATTAATAAAAAAATAGTCTGCATTAAGAGTGCTAAATCATTCTGAGGACTACAAGGGAAATACACCTGCATGTATCAAACTTCTGGATTCCTGAAAAACATACCATAGAAAATACAATATTCCCTATTAGATACCAACGAATATTTCTATAATTATATCTGAAACCTCTTCTGTAAGGTTTTATTGCTCTTTTTGTGTTGCATTCAATTTTGCTTTCTCCTTCACAAAAACTTGCAGTAATACATGTATGCTCAATATTTGTAAATCTAATACAGTATTTACATGAGAAAATTCTTTTAACTTACCTTCAATCCAATTTTTGCCAATTATCAGAGTTATATGCTCTCTTCCAAGTAGGTATTTTATCTTCTTTGCATACTAGTACAGGCTATATTGCGCTACATAATTTTATACAGAATTCCATTTCACTTTTTACTAAGAAGTTCAGTTTTGAAACAGCAGCTCAACAACACCAATAAATTTTTAACATATACATTTTCCAAGTTAAGTATTAGAGAAATGATACAATGGTAGGGTTTATATTTTACCTAAAATCTGAGCCTATCCGTTTTCCATTTTCTGGTTCTCCAGGATCTGGACACAAATTGGATGCCTGTTTAATACCTCCCTCATTTACTGCAAAAAAAAAAAAAAAAAAACAAAAAAACAACAAACACCAACAAAACACAAAATAGAACAAAATAAACAAAAAAGGATAAAATAATACAGTTTTTAGGAAATACAGAGTTAAGCAATTAACAAATATGAAAAAGTACATCATCTGCATTTTAGGTCCTTTAAAACAAATTTTCTACAGAATATAATCTCTAGTTTCAATACATAAGTAAGTTTCTCCTCCCTATAGTAAGCAAAGCATGTCTTTTCTGTTTGTTTGGGTTTTTTTCCCAAAAAATAACACAAGTTTTTTGTAAGTTGTACTAATCAGCTATTTTGCTTGCTTGTAATATTATTGAACCCATATGGAAATGTTATTACTATTCCTTTACAAACATTAACATTTAAAGAAGTGTTCATCAAGTTTAGAACTGAAGATTTTACTCTGAACATAATCTAATAAATGTCATCTCCACTAAGAGTTGACCTTTTCTCTTTGATTTATAATAAAACTTGAATGCATAGGCTCATGCTGAGAGAATTGTCCTTAATCAGTATTGAAACAAATGCAGTTATCTCCAAAATATGGTGATCTGAAGGTAAACTCAAAATGCCAGTTTGATTTGCATATATTTATCTTACAATAAACTAAAATGGATCTTCAGAGAGAAACTTCCTGTGAACCTTTCAGTGTGTTTTTCCAGAAATTTGTATGTAGTGATCTAGCCTTCAGCATATTCAACTACCTCTTCACTCTTTTTTTTCCCAATGCATTATATACTTTCTTAAAATTTTTACACGTGCAAAAGTATGTCTTACAAAAATAATTTTAGGCCAACAATTTAATTATTTCTATTAATTAATTCTATTAATTTTGTATTTGATTTTTGAAGTTCATTGAAGCAGGAGGTAGCAGTTCCCTAAAAAATCATTAGCAAAAGAAGTTGGTCTGCTATTACTTGGTAAATTCATGGCCCGATAGAAGAATGTTTTTTTTCAAAAATACAAACTGACAAGAAACCAAGAGATTTATGCTAAGGAGAAAGAGATTTTCACCTTTATTCATCTTTATTTCTGAGGAACTAGACCAATAGATTTGCAGTATTAGATTTTAATTTTCCTTAGACTTATCACATTACATTGTAAATTGAATATACCTGAATAAAAAAATATAGTTTCTAACTATACTTCTAAAGGGTGTTCATTAAATTTCAGCTTTTAATGAAGGACAATAACATTCAGAACACTTGGGGGTTTTCCCTTCCTTGAAATTTGTCTTGCTACACACACAGAAAGGGAAGAATTTGTTTGGTACTCCTGATGAAGTAACGTCTCAAGTTAGCATTCTGCTTAAAAAACCTATCGAGCTCAGTCCTTGTCAACTGGAACCACAGTATTTCTCCTCCTCTGCCCTGAAAGAGCTGTACCATGTCCAAAGTTGTTCTAATAGCAAACAAAGTCAATCTCTGTTCATCTGCATCTCTATGCTCAGGGGACTTTTGGGCCAGGAGGGCTCTTTCCTTAGAGCCCATCCATATTACCAGGTTTCAATCTTTTCACCCCCCAATACTTGTAGGTGTCAGGAAAGCTATAGAAACCCAAGTTCCTGCTAATGTTGGAATATATATATCTGACAATTACAATTCCATAAACTGTATTTCACAAGGCTATCCAGTAGGAACTTGTTGGATGAGCATTTAGAATGAACTCTCTCTTTGAAATATCTGGGTGCTTTTATACAGTCCCAAAGCCTATATCAAGACGTGAGAAATTCAGAATCATCATAAGTAGCCGTATATATAAAAAAGATCTTAAAACTTTGGGTAGACAGTTAGGATTCACTGAGCAATGCAGAAGGGGAAAGGAAGTATACTTGAGAACAAATAGGGAAAAAGACACCTTCTCATTTTTGTGACACTGTTAACTTTTCTGACACTAAACATATGTTAAAACTATAGCTAGAAACTTATTCATGATGCCTGATAATAGTATTAAAGAAATTAAAATAAAATTGCACCATTTTGGGGCTGTATCATATATCTATGCACACAGAATAAATTCTTTACTATAAACAAAATAAAGTAAAAATATTATTTAAACAGAACTATTTCTGTTTATTGTAATTCATGTTTTAATATTTCAAATAATTATTTTATTTTTGTAAACTATATTTCCCCATACACAGGTAATAGAGTGAATATTGACATAAAAAAGAATATTCTACTGGATTTCAAAGTACAAGAACTTTTATATACTTCAATTTCTACCAAAAATGGAAGCTTGAAAATCCTATTGCTTTTTGACATCTTCTGTATGAAGTTCCATTCTTAAAAATACTTTATGAAATGGATTTTTAAACAATAAATTATGGATTTATTAATATTCATAAATAAAAATATAAAGGCTTATGTTTAAGAAAATCAATAAAATGATTATGGTGACAAAGTTAAAATAAGACATATACCACAGTAAAAATTTGGAAGAAAAAGTTATAAGTAGAAGTCATTAAACTGATTTCTGATTTGATCCCAAATCAGAAATGCATTTAAGCACAAACTTAAATCCATTCTGATTTCTGTTAAGAACTTCACAAAAAATAAATGCACATTTTATTATTTTTGTATTTATGTCATTTTTCCAGACATAATGCTTGATTTTTCACCCTGAAATACAGCTCTATATAGTTCCTCAGATATCTATCTATCTATCACCTATCATTGTTTGGTTTGCATCCCAGATATTCATATGACAATAAGCAATGAAAGGGTTTCCTGTAGTAAATTAAAGGCTCCTCTAAGGAAAGTATTCATTCATGGTCTGCTCATGAAAGTGTGAGCAAGAAATTCCACAGTTCTAATCCAGATTGAACTAGGTCCCCCAATCATTTTTTTGTTAATCTCAACATTTGCAAAATGAAGTTGATGCATACTTGTTTCAAAGTATATAATCATATCAAATATTATCATTCTGGCTTTACTATGTGCAAATCATCTATGCATTCGTATTGAATGTTATATACCTGGATACATTCAAAAAAAGTAATAGACATACACATGAGAAATGTTAGATGATAATTTCTAAAGACATTGCTAATACAAGGCATAATGTAAAATAGGTATTCACTTATCTTTGTCTTATTTCCACTAACAGTTGAATGATGGCCATCTTTTTTTTTTTTTTTAAAGGACCCTATGTGTCATTGTAATTGCAAGTACGGATCCCCCCTGAGGCCACATTGGGTATTTTATCCAAAGTCAACAGCTTGATTTCATGAAATACTGCCTCTTCAATTTCCTCAGCTACCAAAGTGACTAGCTAACCAAATGCTAGATTGCAATATAAAATTTTAGTTATCTATTAATGACAACATTATGATCACTAAAGGTACAAATCATCAAGGTTTTCACCTTCACTTATTATTGACTCATATAGGTAATCTGCATAACCAATAAAACAAGATAAGGAAGTTCTCAGCTTTACATAGAATATCATAACATATAAAATTATATAAAAACTTTCAAAAATATATTGATAAATTTCATCACTAATTTCATAACAATCACCTTTAGATATCACAAGTGTCTGGTACTTCACTATAAATATGTAATTCCTATTAACATTTATATAGTGGAATATTTAATGATTTGTGCAAAATAAATTTATAGAGAAACAATCTGTTTTATGAGCCATTGTACTATTCTCATTTGTATCTAGAAAAGCACAGATGGACCATCAGACAGAGACCTCAGTGATGCACCTTATAAACACTACTGTAATTATCCTACCGTTATTTCTTGTTGTATAACCACTCTACTTTCCAGTCACCCAATATGCATAAAAAGAATACTTGTTTTTAAATATCTTGATACAAAGTTTTCAAATAAACCAGAAATGCCTTACAGAACTATTTAGCTGATGCAGTTTACAGAAAAGTTGAATATGGCCATATGCTACACTATAAAAACTGAATAGAAGTATGTTTTGCTTTATTTTTCTTACTTGGTAAGTGTTAAAGGGTCTTGCTGCTTGAAGACACGTTTTTATAAAAAATCATGTCTACTACATTGACAGTTTAAAATCTAAACCAGAAAAATGCATTAAAAGTTATGCCAATGTGCCCTGGAAAATCCTGAAAACTGAATCCATCACTGACACTTTAAACAAAAAATTAGTGCAAATGTGTCCAACTTAAGAAGATTCAAAAGCAAGTCCTTTCACTCCTGTGAAGAATAATTAAATGTAGTATAAGCAGACATAAGCTAAGCAGTTAGTTCATCTTTATTTTAACCAATTACTTCTAAATATTTAAAATGCGGTTCTAGTCCAAAAAAGAACTCTATAAAAATGGCACGTTCTTTTGCAAAAGATATCCTCTTTAATGTATTTAGAGTCATACCTGTTTAATTTATGCTAGAAAGTTGCCTGACTCCTCCTTACGAGTTAATCAGGACTCAGCCCTCTAAGATGCCGAGCACTTTCAGTTTCTATTCTCTAATTAAAATTGAAGGCACTAAGCATCTCCAGAATTTTTAAACCTACAGTTACTTAATCAGTTCAAAATGGCAAAGTTAATGAAGAAAAAAAAATTCATGAAGTGACCTCATGTGTATCACTTGAAAAAAATATGTGGTTGCACATTTGTATATGAGGATAAGCTTTGGTTTGTACAGACTTTTGCTGCTACTACTAATTTTTAATTAAAATAATGCATCATGTCCTGTTCACAGCTAGGATTTCAGCTGACACCTGGGAGACTGAATATTTATTTATTTGTAAATACTGCAAATTTAATGTGAAATTACTGACAAAATAACATGTCATTCTACAATGCCAGATTTATAGAAAGCCTGCCTTTAGAGTAGAACCATATTTAAAAATTCACCATGCAGACTGAAGAAACAGATTTAAATCAGTTCTATTAAAAGAAATACATAAACAATTTTGAAAACACGCAAACAACACACAGCACAAACTTCACTCTTGCACTAGAAAAAAGTAACAAAAAAGGAGTACACTCACAGATAGAAAACTTGTTGCTGTTGTCTTTCCCTGGAAACAATTTAAATCCTCTAGATTTAAAATCTATCGCCTTTTTCACTAGTTAAAAAAACAAACAAAAACACGTATCAGGCAATACAGTCTAAAACATTTCATTTCATTTGACAAATTTTATCACGGAAGTATATACAAATTAGAGTTCTGGCTACCTCACAAGCTCATATTGTGTACATTTGGTGGAAAACAATTTACAAAAACAAGTATTGAGACCAATTTGTGCACCTGACAAAGGAAAGAAGTAAGATTTGTAACTTATTTTTTCTCCCAAATAACCAAGGAAAAAAAAAAAGGTCAAAAGTGTTTATTTCATATGCACCATATAGTTGTGTAAAACATTGTCACACAGTTATGGAACTTGGAAAATGAAAAGAATGATAGATATGTTTTCTCTAATACAGCTGAACAGTTGAATCTTATTTGGTATTTCTTCTGTTTTAAGAAACACTACAACAGTAGTGTTTATCCCCCACTCCCTCCATTAAAAAAAAAAAAAAAAGAAAAAAGAGAAAAAAAAGTACAGAATACTATCTTATCTGCCAACGGAAAAGTCAGCAACCTTTTAAAAAAAGATACTATGACATTTTTTAAACAGCTGATTTTTGGTGAGATTTTAATTCAATTATTTTTCCCGGTGATAGAGAATTTAAAAGGAAAAAAGAGTCATCCACAACATGTTATTGAAAGCACACTGAAATCCAATATATATGCTCAGATCTGAATTCCATAAGCATACAAGCAATACAGGACATATATTAATCTACATACATTCTGAAAAGGTTTAATCAGCAGTAGAAATGCCAAATATTTTTTGTCAATATATTTTGCCTGTTATTTCAGATTTTAAAATTTACATTAAAAGTCAGTATTACCTTTGGGAAAAAGACGAAACAGAGGCAACAGTTAAAAAATTACAATGTTTTAGTAACAAAAAGACCTTCTAGAAGTAATACATTGGAATACATTCTCAAGATCTACAGGCACCCAGATTACCTCCCCATTCTGAAAGTATCTCCTCTATTTTTTCTTCAAAATCTACCTTAGCTATGTTCCTAGCTATAGTACCGAAGAATAATTTTTATTCAGGAAATACTGAGATTTTATTATCTGTGTTTAGAATACAGAGACAAAACAGAAATATTTTGATCATAGAAAAAATACTGCACTATTAAATTAAGCATACCAGGCTAATTTTCTGTTTTAATTACAGAGATCTGGATACAAAAAAAATTAAATACAATCTACTGTTCTGCTGTTGGTTCTGCAACTGGTCCTCTTTCTAGCTTGAAAATTGTTATTTGCTAAGTGTGATATGGAAGGTAGTTGGCTTCCACCTCACCCCTAAGCCCACTTCTGAACTATTTCTGCAAAAGCCCTTATTTTGGGCAGGCTTTGTGATAAAGGCAGTTAATCCAGGCAAACCATGTGGCCTCAACATATTTTTGAAACAAAACTAATAAAAAGAGTAAACCCAAAACTTAACAGATATCAAAAGGTAAGAAAGAATAAAACAAAAACAGCACAAGGAATTTTTTCTTTCAGTCATTAAACTAGGTGCCTCTATTCTCCAATACACTCTGCCAGTGAGCAATGAAACATACATAAAAATGGACCTTCTAAAAAAATTTAAATTTTAAGTATAGGTTAATTTTAGGTACATTATACTCAGGTGACTTTATAGATTAGATATATTTAAAAACTATATGAAAGAAGATGTTGTATGTTGGCTACAAGCAAATACTGCCAATGAAGACAGTAGAGATTAAAGGAACTAGGTCTAAGAGAAGCTAACCCAAGTAGACAGTACATCATCAAAGAATTTTTCAGCACCTGTTAACTTCTTATACAAAATCAATGAATAGTCAAAGAAACCATTACATGATGCATAAATACCAAAGTATCAAAATGCTACTGATGTTGTTAAATAAAAGTAATCATTACCACTCACAAGAGCAGAACAAGATTCAGGAGAAAATAGCATACTACTAAGAAAGACAATTTATAGGATAGATATAGGACTCGATGATAAATATTTTTACACTTGGAATGGAAAAGACCATACTTTCTTCTAAATACATAGAGGCTTTTATCTCAAGAGGCAAAATACAGATTTCCTTGTGTATCCTCAAAATGTAACCTATAAACATTGCTAATGGTTCTGGGAAATATGTTATTTGCAGGAGCATAACGTATCTGTTGCCACAAAATACTGTATTTTTAATTTTTTTTTTAATCCTTAATACCAGAAGCTCCCCCCCATCCCCAAAGTAACTGAAATCCATAAGCAATTCTATCCTCAGTGGAATTCATGGACCCAAGACCTGTACCTTCACACAGTAGAGGCATACTGGAATAACATTAATGCTCTCTCATCATTGTGTGAGATTTCTAAGATCTATTTCTACATAAATATGAATGTAGGAGTATAGCTGTAAGCTTCTTTTGGCCTCCTCTGAGCATCAGCGTAAAATAACTCCTCATGAATCAGAGTTATGAATCAGAAGACAGACCTAGCTATTCTTCCAACACCTAACTAAAATGGGAGTGGGCTTGAATACATGATCTCAGGTGCTGGGATGGGTTAAATACTTGCATTAGGGAGATGTTTGTCCTTTATTTTCAGAAATCATCATAACAGCACATTAAGGAACAAAGACTGGTTTGGATTTTTTGTTTGTTTCTACTCATCCTCAAACATCTGCATGGCATATCCATAGTTTTTGTACACAAGAAACAGAGTTCACAAGACCTAAGGTGGAACTGAAAATAGTTACAAGAGTGTCTTGGTGAACACATTATTTAAAATAATCAAGAGATTTTTATAATTATTTGCATCACTTTGCCAAGTCTATTAAATACTACTAGAAAAGCAAGCCACTCACGATCTCTGAAGCACCTTTACACTACAAGAGGATTTTACTTTGAACTGGATTTTGTATATTGATTTACTGAAGAGTAGTTTCTGAATACACTGTGAAAGAGTAGTTATAGAAATGTATTTGTTCGAAACATGCCATCACTAAACTATGTGTCAGGCTGCATATGCATGTACATACATAAAACCAACCCCACCATCACCAAAAAATCCAACACCCAAACCACAATAAATACATTCTTTAATAGTTAGTAAACTAGGCGTTAGTTTGCATAAGCCAGTGTGGAAACCAGTGAGGAAAACGGTAACTGTTCAAAAACAGTTTTAGCATCCTGAGAGCTACATGAGATGTAAACTTCAAGATGGAAAATTTGCTTCTACAATTTGGAAGCATCAGGGTATATTGCGATGTGAAGGATATCTATTTAGAACACTGACAACCCACAAATTCATGTCTTTATTTTAGTTAAGCAACAGCATTTATGTAAAGAAACTGTCCAGCTTGTCTTATCTATGTTTTGTAAACTTTTAAACCAAGTATAAAGTACATTTAAAATGCTGATGACTAAAACACCACCTTTCTATGCAAAACAGGTACTCAGGTTGCATTACTACAGGTAATGGAAATGTGGGCTTCTTCTGACCTTATATACCTCTTTCCTTGGGTGTAGCTCAAAGCAGTTCAAACACTGAAACAGTCCCTCCCCTCTCCTGAACATTTTTTGCATTATATCCACTACCACTCAGCTAATTGGAGATGAAGAACAATATCATAATATTTAAGCCATTATTTCAAGATTGCACGTATAGGCCTCCTTAAATGACATCTGCAGAAATATTATGTGAAAAAGACAGTAGATTGCTTATTTGACTGTATCTAAATGTTTGTATTGCATATACATAAATGCCCATAAAAGATGTTTCAGAAAATATGTAATATTTCTGGAAATAAAGGAAAGGTTTTGTGCCTCCTCACAATCTCTGTATTCTTCTGTTTCTCATCTTTGACATTTATTTAAAGTCAACTGCAAAGGATTTTATTTTGATATGATGCATTTCCATTTTAATTGTTCATTTAATTGTTCATTTAGGTTCATTTTTTATCCATAGACGAAAACTTATGACAATTTTCAGAGAACAGGATTATATAAGCTATGTATAATTTATATGCATTTGAAAATTTCTCATTGGGTTCTTATCTGAGCTAAAAATGCACTGATGAGCCACTGAATGGAAAAACATCCTCCTCTTGTCTTGACTGAAAATTACGATTATCATGGAGCAGAACTGGAAGTTTAAGTGTTACTCTACTATGTCATTTGTCAACAAAATTGTATGTGGAACCCTCTCACTTCACACTATTTTCACTAAAATTTATAAAAACATTTTACTACCTTAGGTAAGTTCCAATTAATATAAAGAACAATGTTGTATAATAAAATAATGTAAAAATGAGCCAAACTATGTAAAAACAGTCAGAAAATGTACTGATAACACAAAATTATTTTTATACAGGTTACAGGTGTATATATATAGATTATTCCATGTATCGGTATTGAATTAAGAAGGATGAGGAAATATAGTTAGTTTACACAGATGGTCTTTAAAATGGTCAAAATTACAGTTTTTCTACTGTATTCTACATTATATGTATCTCAAAATTCTCTAATATGGAAAAAGAATTATTTAAAAGAAAGCAAGTATGGTTAATATGTATATTTTTAAAGTAAGGTATATTTTGCTCTAATGATAAATTGTTTTTTATATTTTAATGACAATGTATTTGATTTATACCACCATATTGTGGTCAAAATAAGAAAACCTGGATTACTGAGAGAAAATGACACAACACATCAGAAGACAAATATCAATTATAGACATAAACATGTATAATTTGACAGGCAGGTATAAGGAGCAATAATTGAATTAAAACATTAACACAACTCACTTCTTGAAATCAGTGTGACTGATTTTCTTTTTCCCTTTCTTCCTTCTAATCATGCTGGACTTGACTATTGGATGAAAAGTGATCTCCTTTCCTATGACTTCTTTGAAGTGGGAAGATGTCAAGAAGCTTAAGTCATTATTATCAGCTTTTCTCTAATAAAAATCTTTAAATTAACAAACCATGGGCTATAGAGTTCATCCACCAAACAGAACGTATCTATGTGACTTATTGCACATATTAAAAAGGTATTTCCAAAAGTATTATGAAATATTAAACAAATGTAGTTCAATGATTAAATGCTTGAGTGCTAAGTTACATCTGTGTTATGCTAATAAGCATTTCTTGGAACTTTTAAAATTATTCTAATTTTAAAAATACACAGATCTTCTTATATACGAATATTCTTATATAAATATAAGAACATAAGAATTTCACTTCAAAATATATTGACTTTCTTCAGACTCCCATCTTTGTAGTTCTGGGTTTCACTCATAACAAAAAAAGTCCCCAACAAAAATAAATGAGGACATATGCACGTTGATTTCCTACTCAACTCTTAAAAATCTTTAACAGCTCTTCAAAAAACCTGCTCCTTCCCTGCTCCTCCTTTCCTCTTCCTGCTTTTAAGTAAACCTCATAAAAATTAGGATATATGAATATATTTTCTAACAAATCTTTAAAAAGTTTACATCAAATAATCCCAAAGCAGTACTCTATCATTCACTGAATATTAAAAAAAAAAATCTAAAGAATTAAATAACTTGTTCTCAAAAGTTACATTAGCATCCAATTAAATTCTTCATAACAAATCTTAAAAATCTTTAAAATTCTTTAAAAAAATCTTCTTGCCTCCTACCATCATAAATTTTCCTGTAACACACAGCAAAAAGAAATGCTGGTTTAATGGGGAACACCCAGTAGCAAGTTTTTTTCTCCCTGATTCATTTTTTCCTGGCTATTACTAAGATACTACATAAAGTCAGAAATCAAAAAGCATAACAGAAGGTGTGAGAGGTAAGTGTTCTTAAAGAATAAAGGGAAAAGGATAGAGAAACGATAAAGGTTTTATAAGAAAGTCAGAAAAAATAGAGAAAACATAGAGAAAGAAAAGAGAATGAATGAAGAATCAGTAAAATGAATAAGATTTTGAAAACAAATAGCTAAGTAAAATTATCAAAACATATCTATACTTTAATCCTCAAACTGAGAAAATGTGGTTAAAAATTTGCAAACACTTGGTGACATTTCTGCTCTTTAGAAGGAGAATAGAAGTTCAGAGTAGTGAAATGTGTTGGAATCTAAAGCTCTCTTGAAAATAAATGCGATTTAAGATCTTAAGGAAATCATTGAGTCACACTAAGATTTCCTGGTACCGTTTGAGTTTGAGAAGCAATTTTTTTTTCTCCAACTTTTATATCTGTTTCAGACTGATTTTTCTATATTTCATTTATGAATTATGAACTATACCAGTGGTCTTGTTGCATCTTGTATTCAGTTGTGTCTATAGTACAGAGGTCTTACTTCAGAAATTCCTTTGGGATGGATATTGTCTTAGAATGCATGACTTCTTAATGGAATACTAAAATCAATTAAGTCTTAAAAGTAATTTCAATCTTTTCCTCTTTGTGACTTTCTTGATGCATAGTTATATACCTGCCAAAATTCTAAATATTCTTTGCAAATATTCAGTTCATTGGAAAAAAGCAGAATACTTTATTTCTTCATTTTTCAATATAAGAAATTAAACCACTGTTCAATTGCCTCTGCTGATCATGACTGCTGAATAAAAAGCTATAGCCAAACGTTATGGCTCTTCGTTGAAAAAAAGATAAAGATGGTTACTATAAATTGTTTATACTAAGTTTGTCTTATGTGATAGGAGTTAATTCTTATTTATTTCTGGGGTAGAAGCCCAGGTTCATTACAATGAAGAACAAAACTCCATTGACTTGATTGAAGATATTTCATTTTCAATCCACTTCGTACTCCTTCAGTAGAATTAAGGAGTCTTTAAAAATTTTTCACACTTTGTAAAATTATTTAAATTCATTTTGTGGTCCTTTTAAAACCCCCAGAAGTGTAATATCATGTCAGCAAAAGTGAGAATCAGACTTCATTATGTTTGGCACTGAGAGATTAAGGATTCTTCTCAATTATATGAGAGAATAGAAACCTCTGCTGTATCAACATCATCAGCTTTCATGTTTATTTTATTCTTTCTTTGCTTCTATCTTAAGATTTATTTAGAAATCCTTGTACTCCTTGTTCTCTATTGCCACTGAAACCAGAAGTAAGATTCCCATTATTCTGGGGGGTATATAAGAAGCATGTATACTTCCATATTAAAATGAACATGAATAGAATAGAACAGAGTAGAGTAGGGTAGAGTAGAATAAAGTAGGACAGGACAGGACAGGACAGGACAGGACAGGACAGGATAGGATAGGATAGATTATTTCGGTTGGAAGGGACCTACACCGATCATCTAGTCCAACAGTCTGACCAATTCAAGGCTGACCAAAAGTTTAAAGCATATTATTAAGGATAGTATCTGTAGAAAGTACAAGTACGCTATAAAAGCACTCACAAGTAAAGTTCTCAAATATCTCTCATGATGTTTGCATATACTGAAATAAAAATTCCTCAGCCTTAAGAAGGGATGCAGTTGATATGAATTATAAAACAATCCAATAGCACTAACAGAATTACTAAACTCTGAATTCTTAGTGTATGAAACACAGTAGAAAAGACCAAAAATATCAGATTGTTCTCTATTGATGTAGTTATGATCAAGCTAACAGTACTTAAACAGAAAATAAACAAGGGAAAAAAATCACATTTAATTTCCTTCCTCATTTCACATCTGAAGAATACAGATCATATTAGAAACTGTGACTGTAGTGTCCACATGAATTGCTACTGAATGCTTGGCATTTGAAGCTTCTAGATTTAACTGAATGAAAGCAGTTAGGGACCTCCTCCTTTGCCCCCCTACTTCTGAATAGAGGAAGAGATACACTTTCCTGAGTCTGAGTGCTTGGTTTCATTAGAACTCAGGACCCAAAAGATGCTATGTTTTTCTTCCAGCCATCATATCTAAATACATTTTTCATTAGCCTATCAAGCTGCACCTTGAAAGTAAGCTTTTCACCCTTAACCTACTCCCTCCTTCAACCAGAAGGCTTCATCATTCCAATAACAAGAACTCTTCTCGCTCCTCTCCCTAATGTATCTATTTACATATTATATACTCATTTGCCCTTATTTAAGTTCTCCACATACTGGCATTCACTTCCTGAAACATTTATCCTTTCATCCTGTCTTGCATTTTCTTTTGTAAGGTGGGATGATCAGAACAATGTAACACCATTATAGTTCTTTTATTCATCTGATTCAGTCTGAATTCTTTTTGATGAAAGAACTATAATCATGTACAGTATTCCTCATGAGAGCTCACTGCTGTCTTATAAAATGATACTTATACTTCCCTACCGCTAATGGAAGTATTTCACCAAATGCGTCTAGGGTTCTTTTTTAAAGAACCTATTTCTCTCTTAACCTATTTTAAAGAACCTATTTCTCTCTTAAATAGTCAGAACACAAAGTCTTCTCCTCTTCTGTGACTTCCAACTAATAAGCTTAGAGAAGTTGTTCTTCAGCCAGCCTTTGACACAACCTAAAATTATTGTTGAAGTCCAGACAGTAAGTGTGGTAGACCAATTTACACCTAACAGTTTAATTTTAGATAGATACAGACCTCTAGTTCTCTCTATGCATCTCTTTCATACATACACTTCAAAAAATATCAGTTTAGGAAATAAAACAGTATTGTTACTGTTTACTTATTCTAAAAAATCTTATTCACAGAACAATCCTATGGAAGCCAACAGTATGACTCTTATTCCATAGTTATCATTTTGTATCAATGCTAACGTATCATAAACCAGCACTATTCTGATCTCACTACCAACATTCTCAAAAAAGCCTACAGTGAAGACTACATGTACAGTACATTTTTACCATTTTAAATATACACATATATGATATGTAGGTTTTAGTAAATTATATTTAGTATATGAAATTTTATCTTTTCAAGTATTAATTAATTTGCATAGATTTGGAAGCATAATTCTTTAGTTATGAGCAAGAGCACAGGAAACAATATATATCCAAAGTAAAAACTAATTTTTAATATCTATTAAATAGAGAAAGAATTAAAAAAGGAATTTATGTAAACTTCTTAAGTAGCTCTTTAGTATAGTTCCATAGTAATTTAATATGCAGGGCAAGACAAGTAGTTTTTATACCTCTATGCATATCTCATTGTCAAAGAAAGGCTAAAATACTTCAACAGAAAACTTTAAATGTGGCATGAGGGAATAAACTGCACACAGAACTAGGTATGGACTTTTTTCTCCAGTAAGGTCTATACAAGACTGATTTAATCTGTATGTGGGCTGTGATACCTTTTAGTACCTGTGTTACTACTTCAATATGTGACAAATAAGCACCATAACATTATTTTAGCAGTATCTTGGTATCTAATTTTTTCTTTTTTTTTTTTTTTTTTTTAAATAATGTAAGGTTTAACACTTTAATCTGACAAAGTAATTCAGAAGTATGTGCCTTACATATATCTTATATCAAAGGATAGGTTAGAGAAGAAAAAGACAGTGAAAAAACAGTGGAGAGGACATTGTAGTTTAATGATTACAAAGAGGAGATGGAAGAAACTGTATGTATATCACAATTACTGCCAAATTTAACTGCCAAATTAGTACACTCTCATATCTTTAAATTATAAGAGATTATTACAGGCCCTCAGATACTCCCTCATAACTGAAAATAAACCTGCTTTGTTTAATTTGACCAAAGATGTTCTGAAGTGAATGCATAGCCACACAATCAGTACAAACCAAACTCAATTAATTTATACAAGTTGATAACCATGAAAATACTTCAGATTTATACTGAAAATAATAAAAATGAAACACAAATAGGAGTTTAATTATTTCTGTTTAATATGCAAACCAAATACAGTGCTTGTTTTTCAGTTATCCTACTGAAATTACATGTTTTAGAATTCTGTAGAACTGCAGCTCTGCTGTTTCAATAGGTGTTAGTAAATGAAGCTACAATAACTTATACTAGGTGACTATCTGATCCAGTAAGACAACAAATTCCAACCTAAAGTTGCCTTCACAAAATATCAACCATATAATGAGACTTCTACAAATTGCTTGTGCTATAAAAGATGTTCCTCCTCCCTATATCTGTATTTATAAATTCTTAATGAACAATAGATTAACATGAAACAATGTATTAGCATACAATAAAAATTAAAAATATATAATAAGTAGTATTCAACAACATTATCCTGCAAAATTAAGTTGCTCCTTCCCTCAACTTGTGTATCTGTAAAAACATACCACATGCAGTTTGTTTCTAAATGTCTATGCTGGTTAAATTAAGACATTCCAGCATTGCTGTTCTCAGCCTCATGTTTCAGATATTATCATTTACCTTTTAACACAATAAATAATGTTTTGTTTATACCCCAAATGTTGTTCATTATTAGTACTTTAACATGTGGATTAAATCAGCTGAATATAGGAACATATCAAATCTTTAGCTTTACTACTTTAATACTTGCAACTGGATTCCTTAGTGTTCTAAAATTTGCTTCATCCATTGATTTCATGTTTGGTAGAATAAAAATGTACAGATGTTTTAAAAAGCCAAAAATTTGCTGAAGATTTAAGCAGAAAGGAGTTGATTACAACTGCATCACTGATTAATTTAGAACAAAGCAGCTATGTATAAAGTACATTTTTTATGCTATAGTTGATTATGTCTAAACACATATGCAGAATAGATTAATATTTTAATCTGAATTCTCTAAACTTTCATCAGATCTCACTTACACTAGGCTTGATAGTGAAATATAATGATATAAGCTATAAAGTGGCATCAAAAGAAAATTCCTTTTCTTTCCCTTTTGTCTTTTTATAAACCAAATTAATTTAAATTCCTATGACAATATTATTATTAATTTCATTTTTCCATCTGGATGCCCCACTAGAACTCAATTTTAAGCAGATTTAATCCCTTTCCCATTTGATTCACTTACATTTCCTGAATGAATACCTGATCTTTCACTTTTAGTTTATATAAAATGTTTTTCCGTAACTACACGGGCACAAGTAAAATAATATCCAATACCTCTATGAGTAACAACTGCAAGTTCTTTAGTTCTTTTTATCTGCTCAGCATTTCTTGGTTGTCTTCTCGTGCTTTGTAAATTTCCTTGATGAAGGAAGAGTGGTTCCTTGGAAGTGGCCAACTCCAGAATTGATTTTCTTATATTCATAGCTTGCACTTGTTGCTCTTCAGAAGGTTGTATATAGGTGGTCACTGCACTGGATACAGCAACATCAGCAGATGTGCTAGCAACAGTAATAGCACCAGTAGTGGCCGCAATACGCTCCTCTAACTCACCAGTGGAGGCAGTTTTGATCAAAGTGGAAGAACCTGTGGGACACACAGTAGCACTGGATGCTAACTTTTTCTTTTGAATTGTGTTTTCCTGTTCAACCTAAGAGATTAAATTTCCCTCTGTTTAACATAGTAAAGAAAACTGACGTGAAAAGAGGAAAGTCGATATGCTTTATTTAAAAATTTGAAGTAATCAGAACATTTTTTAATGCTAGTGAACATTTTGTAATTATAGTGATACTACATGTTTAGTTTTAAATGTCCTCAAAAACTTACAGTATAAACTTTTGTACCAGTCAGAACGACAGCACATAATTTCCACCCCTGCAAATTCAATTCTGAAATCAGCATGGCTAGAACAAAATACACAGCTATATCATTAAAATGGACCCCACCCTATTGAGGAGTGATACAGCAGCATTATATAATAACCTAGGTAGTAGGTGAGGCTTCCATACTTCAACTGCTAGTAAGGCTGCCAGATATGTTCAGACATTTGATTCTTTTCATCAAAGCTTGACAGAGCTCTAAAAGCTCATTTAGACTTGATACAAGGCCAAGGGTAGATGGATAGTAAAAGGTACACATTTAAACAAAATGTCTAAGCATAATTATCTATACTTGATATTGGACAAAGGCTGCATCTGTAATTCTTATTTTTCTCTCTGATTCCTGCAATAGGCAAGATTATTTTACTCAAAAAGCCCACCCACAAAATGTTTGATGAGTTAAAAAATTGTCCATGTACTGCTTGTGAAAATATTAAGTTAATACTTCAAATATACAAGCCATGTGGGTATTTTTAATATTTTAACCTTTTCATCCTTCCCCATTCCCTAGATTTGGCTGCAAATGTTTGGAGGCCAAGTTTCTCATCTGTGAGCATTTAGAACATCTAACACAGTAAAACTCCATCGTGACTGGAACGAATAAATGACTGGGCAATGCATAATAAAATTCATAATAACAAATTAGCATAAACAAAGTTAATGTAGCATGAACTATGTTATACTAGTATCTTTAAAACATGGCCTTTTTATTCCATAATGATGATTTGAATGAACAGTCATTCAAACAATAATATTCCACACTTTTTTTACTTCTGAGCTGTCCTCTCACACAGACTTTGAGACTCATCCTTTAATTATAGTGGGTGATGACAGGATGGAAACAAACCAGAGTTTCTGCACTGTTAGAAGAACCTATACACTAGAAAATGGAAATAAGACTCTCAGAGGAACTGAGCAGTATATAGCAACTTTCAAATCTCTTGACAGAATTATCAAATATACTATATAAATAAATGGAACAGATCCTAATGTCAAAAATACTCAGTCTTGCTAATAATGTCTCTTGTTTACTGCAGAAATTTTAGGCTGAAAATGTTTTATTTTCCTATACTATTAAAAAGATACTACCATAACAGAATACTTAAGCATTATACAGACAACTAATAGGGGTGCTGTGGGTACATATTTTTGCTATCTTACATTTAATGTCTTAATATCTGTTCTGCAGTACAGCACTTCTTAATCATACAGTGGTGGTTCTCCCTGCAAAACTAAACAATCTTAAAAGCACCAGGTAAGACTCCAGGTTTATGTGTCAGAGACCGAACCAAAATCTACTTACAGTCCTATGATGACAGTGGTATAAGTAACTAAAATAGACCTAGACATGTTTTATTCTTTATTTCAGAATAAAAGAAGAAAATTGTCACAACAATGACTAATACCAAAAGACTAGACTAGTTATGATTCAGGATACAATATATTTTGACAGACTGGTATCAAGCTTAAATACAGAAAATACAAGTGCATGGTCAAGCAATATTTTGGAACAGGATAATGTTGATTGAAACAAAGAAAACTTATTGCATGTTACATAACCACTACTACTAAAACAAAATCTATGTGGATGCATCTTTTTCAGGCAAGCAAATGTACAAGAATAGGCAGTTACCTGCTCCCAATATCAAGCTCAAAGCAAAATTATATTCAGAATCTCAGTCAAATGGCATGTTATGTCCTAATGCTTTAAAGATGCACAGCACTCTACATGAAAACAAGTCAAGAGAACAACTACAACTACAACTATCTGAAGGGAGGTTGTAGTGAGGTGGGGGTTGGTCTCTTCTCCCAAGTAACCAGCGATAGGACGAGAGGAAATGGCCTCAAGTTCCACCAGGGGAGGTTTAGGCTGGACGTTAGGAAAAAATTCTTTACTGAAAGAGTGGTCAGGCCTTGCAACAGGCTGCCCAGGGAAGTGGTGGAATCACCATCCCTGGAGGTATTTAAAAGACGTATAGATGAGGTGCTTAGGGACATGGTTTAGTGGGCATGGTGGTGTTGGGTTGACGGTTGGACTCGATGATCTTAGAGGTCTTTTCCAACCTTAATGATTCTATGATTCTATGATTCTATGAATGTTCATCTCAAAAGAAAAAAGCAAGAAAAATTATGCTTACTTAAAGCTTCAAAGCTTATACATTGAAAAGTACTGTACTACTTTGATACAGAAACAACTTTCAAGCAAAACACCTAACATGTTAGGCTTCCACATTCACTTACACCGCAAAAAAGAACTCATGCAGAAGATCAATAAAAGGTAAACAGCGTGATGTGATTTACATGGAAGATTTTAAGACAAAAATGTTAGGTATAAACAATCTGGTAAGTATCAGCTACCTTATGGAACAGATGCATTCGTGTTTGCTTAAATATCATTTGTAATCTGTAAAAGCATGAACTTTGGTGTCTTAGTATTCTATGAAAACAGATTTAGAGCAATTGAAACACCTATGTTGTATGGGTAATGTAACATATACTCCACTTCAGTCATCTGCAGTCAAATCTGATATTTTGGTTTGTCAAAGAGGCTATTTTAAAAATTATAATTTCCTATATGATACAAAAAAAACCCCACATATTGTTTTCCCTTAATATTCTGCTTAGGTGAGGAAAGATATGAAGTGGTATTTACACAAAAAAATTCACAAATTCACAACTACGTAAAATGGAAGGAGATCAAGTTGATGATCTACAGAGCAACTCTGTTCAGAAAACTAGTCTGAATGAACCACTACTCAAAAGTGTTGTAACTGCTAAAACTTTGGAAGCAAGCATATGGAAGACCCATAAGCCTTTCTATTTATATGGAAGTAGAGGTTGCTCCTGATTCCAGGGTCATTTTTAGTAAAGGGAAGAGGCAAGAGCCTTTGACATTTGTCTGAGACAAAGCTCCAAAAATAGATTATGAATCTGTGCTAGATACACACACTTTGCATATGCAATATGCTACAAGTATACACAGGGTTCCTGTTGTAAACATGATAGCAAAGGAAATTTACCCCAGGTAAACTCATAGTGGAAGTTCTCATTTAAATTAATCTAATGGACTAACTTTTTACAAGTAATCCCTGAGGGAATAAAATAATCTAGGGAGATAATGAACACTTTTGCCCACTCTGCAGAAGCATTCACCAGCAAAAAAATTAAGGCAGAATATAGTATTTAATACAGTGAAAATGCTTTTATTGAAAATTATTTTTTTTCTTCCCTTTGAGAAGACTGTGACTTGGGAAAGCTTCCCTTTAGAACAGGGAGTGCTAGAACAATGTATCTTCCCTCTCCAATCAGTACAGATATTTAAAATGTATTCATGTAAGTTGTAAGTAATGAGCCAATACTAAATTAAAATTTAGAAACTGTAGGCCCGGAAAAAAGTAGTCACAGTACTTCATATGTGTTGGAAAGCAGAATCAGACAAATGCAATTCTTGTTATAGACCTTAATTTGAATACCTATGTGCTTTAGAAATAAGTTTTTTTCTTAACCAAAATCAATTAATTTCAGATAAGACAACCTGAGTTTTATGCTCATTTTAGAAGCTTGAGCTCTATGCTATGTTAATATGTTGTGTTCAATCCCAGATTAAGATGTAGGTTTCAGCTGTGGCTGTTGTCTCCTATTAAACCAGAATAGTTTTTCTCTTCCAGTTCCACAAGCTTCCATAAGGTAAACCATCAATGATTAGTCAACATGCACTAACACATGATTTAAGATTGGGTTTTTTTCATAAAATTAACATAATTAACTACCAGTATTTAACTGCCATTCTTTCTTACAAGATGCAACTGAGAATTATGTTTTAACAGGATTCAAACAGATAAGATTTTAAGGAAAATTAATTTACTAAATTAAAGTGATATTGTGAATTTACAAAATTACCATGCTTTCAGATATTAATCATCAACTGGACTGAAAGAAATTATTTGCAGTACAATGCCATTTTTAAATAAAGTTTTGACATGAAGTATCTTACTGTAATTTCTGTTATTACATGGCAAATATTATAATTCCACAGACTAAAAGCACAGCCAGTAAAACTTGACTAAGTTGAAAGCCCACCATTAAATGTCTGAAATGCGACTAAAACTAAACTCATAAAAAAGTATTCGGCAAAATTTTTAAAGATTTTCTAAATTTGCTTTTATTTCAGAGACAACTGATGAACAAACAAATGTTCTTGTACTATCTACTTGTCCACTGATTAGTAATACCATGCTGATTTGGAGTCAAACTGATCAAAAAAGAGTGAACATTCTTTATTGTGACTTTGGTTTGTATAACACTGGGATTAAAACAATTATTATCCACAGGATCATAGAATAACTCAGGGCGAAATGGACCTGAGGAGATCTCTTGTTGTCACGACAACCTAAAGCAGGGTCAGGCATAAGGTCAGACCAAGTTGCTCAGGACTTTATCTGATCAGGTTGGGAGAAAATCTCCTAGGATGGAGATTGCACAATCTCCCTGAGCAATTTGCTCAAATGTATGACTTTCCTCACAAAAGAAAAGTTTCTCTTTATATCTGGCCTGAAGATCTTGTTTCAAATTTTGTCACTCGTCTCTCATCCTCACACAATGCTCCACCATGAAAAACTTGGCTCTGTCTTTTCAATAACCCACCTGCGGGCATTTGGAAGCTGTTATTAGCTTTCCTCTCTTCTCCAGGCTGAAAAAGCCCAGCTCCCTCAGCCTCTCCTCATAGGGCAAGTGCTCCAGCCCCCAGTCATCTTGGTGGCCCTACACTGAACTTGCTCCAGCAAAGAACTCATCTTTCCTGTTATGGGGCCCAAAACTTGATACACTATTCCAGTGGTCACAGGAGTGCTGAGTAAAGGACAATAATCCTTCCCTTTGATCTACTGGCTACATTCCTGTTAATATAACTCAGGATGCTGTTGGTCCTCTTTGCTGCCAGGGCACACTGCTGGGTCAGCTTCTGCCACAACCCACAGGGCCTTTTCAGCAGAGCTCCTTGCTATCAGCCAGTCCTGTTGCCAGGGGTTCTTCCTACCCAGGTGCAGGGCTTTACATTTGCTGAGTTCCATAAGATTCCTATCGGTCCATTCCTCCAACTTGTCTATGTCCCTATGGATGGCAGCCCTGTCCTCGACTGTTAACCTCGATTTTAATTGGCTGTTAACTGACATTTTGGTGTCATCTGCAAATCCAATGAGATTGCACTGTCACTGATTCAAGTTCATTGATAAACACATTGAACAGAACTTGTACTAGGACAGAACCCTGCAGTACTCCACTTGTTACTAGATTCTAGGTAGAGTATGGCCTATTTATGACTATCCTCTAAATTTACATGTTTTTAACGTTAGCAGTGGAAGAACAGATGAAAACTAGCAAATTATTCATAAGACCAAATAAATGGGATCTAAGGTTACTGTTCAGCTGCTATTCAAATTCATTAGAATTAGTTTTGCTAATTAATTCCTAAGAATCAGATTGAATTCAAATGTGAGAGCACATAGGTATATTCACTATCTTGTTTATTCAGGATGAATTCAAGATGCAGGACTTTATTAGTCCTTGTGACACATATAATGCAACCACAGACTTCCCAAATAAAGCTGAAGGTTCTTAATGCAGATGACCCTAAGTGGGACTCACTATAGTAAAGTGCTAGGGAGGTCAGCCTGGGATTTTTCCTATCTAACTTAATAGCAAGAAGTAACCTATTCTATCTTTTTGCAAAGAAAAAAAGGGGTGGTTACAATTATATATAGAATTTCAAAAAAGAGTAATCACAATATTCCATCTTCATTCTTCTTTCAGATGTTCAAGGACTTTCAGTTAAGACTTTAGCATCTTACCTAAAACCTTCCCATAGTTAACTAACTTTGCAGTGACCAGTGCATCCTATTAAGACAGGGGGTTTTTTTGCTAAGAAAATATTTTAATTAACCGTTCTCTTTGATGTTCTCTGCCATTAAATATCTGCTGCCTACAAGACCTCAATAAAGTTACAAACCTTATTAGAAGAATGTATTCTGGATCTGTTAAAGGAATTTTCAAGTTAGTGTAGATATAAGAGCTTATTTGACTCTTTTAACATATTTTTCTAGATATCATTCCAGCCGTATTATTTTCACAAATCTCTTGTTTCATTCTTCATAAATTTCTAGTATTTTTACCTGCTCTTAAGTTCAAATTACAGTTTTGCTTCTGTTGATTTAAAAGTAAGTAATACAAAAGAAAGGAATACAAAACACAAATATACATTTGAGAATATAAAATCAGTATAAATGGGTGATGTAAAACATTCTTCTGACCAAATTGATTTTCAGTTCCCAGCTATTCAGTAAGGAAATAAAACTGTGGATTTAAAGAAATACATGACTGAAAAAACACAGTTCAACATAAGTTTATAGACTTTGAGAGAAGGAGTTAAGTGAATTTTAGTAGTTGAATGATTAATAGTAGTTAAAGAATTGAATCAGTAGGTAAAGTTTGAGAGAATCAGTAGGTAAAAGTTTGACACTTTGTTAACTATTGTGTGTAGACTAACTGTAGCTTCTCACATGGCCAGCACAACTACCGTGTAAATTAATTGGCGCCTCACAAGGACAGTTCCTGATAAGAATTAAGAACTTATCCTAAGAAACCAGCTAAAACCGACCCTGTTGTTTGAGCAAGAGCTAAGGAACAACTGAACCTGTGCAAGAACAAAAGGTTACTAGCGGTGATGAAGAGGAACCACTAGCCTTCATCCCCACAACCCCCAACAACCACCACTAGGAGGCAATGCGCAAGCACAGATGGGAGGAGTTCATGGAAATGACTTCTTGGAAGTCATTTTAATACGAAGCGGGGATAGGTCACACATATGTATAGGTGTAACACAAAACTCTATGAATATGTAACATTTTACTATATATATTTATGGTGAGTGCCACGTTGCGGCGTGCACGATTTTTGTGGGACTACCCCTGTGCTGCCCAGCGCTGAATAAACATACCTACTTTACAATCTTCCAGATTGCGGAGTCTGTTTTCCGCAAGTCAACTTCAGTTCAAACAGGCAGTGATTCCTGAATTTATCCAAATAGCAAAGACTTCAAAAGCTATCTAGACAGAAATTTAATATATGTACTTTTTGCTTCCTTTTGTTTTCATGTTGTCCACAATTTGTGTGCATTGATTCAGAATTTAATTTTTATTTCTTTTTGGTACCAGAAGGCACTCCTTCGCATTACTGCATTATGAACTTTTTTACTTGCATTTTTTTCTCTTTTTTCAACCTCTTTCTTCTCTTTCTCTTCATCTTTTACATTAATTTTAAATATAAATCAACTGCTGCAGTAAGACATATACCAGAACAGTCTGAAAATAACAATNTCTTCTCCCAAGTAACAAGTGATAGGACGAGAGGAAACAGCCTCAAATTGCACCAAGGGAGGTTTAGATTGGACATTAGGAAAAAATTCTTTACTGAAAGAGTGGTCAGGCCTTGGAACAGGCTGCCCAGGGCAGTGGTGGAGTCCCCATCCCTGGAGGTATTTAAACGACGTGTAGATGAGGTGCTTAGGGACATGGTTTAGTGGGCATGGTGGTGTTGGGTTGACGGTTGGACTCGATGACCTTAGAGGTCTTTTCCAACCTTAGTGATTCTATGATTCTATGATTCTATGACCAGAAATCTTCAGGGATGCAGGAGATAAAGACATTTGTCATCCTTCAGTGCATACAAATGCATGTCTCCATGTTTTTCCAGATGCTTCTCTCAGTGAACTTAGAACGACCTGAAATTTTTTTAATTAGATACTGAAGATACAGTAAATTTATGTATCTTAATTTTAAAATCTGAATTTCTACCCAGAAAAAATCAACCTTCTAGGTTTTGATAATACAGAAATGTAGAACACCTTAACATGATTTATCTCCCCTCCACTAAACTCAGGACACAGACAGAGAACCACCACTTTTTTTTTTTCTTTTACATATATCTGTCCAAATAATAGATTTTATTCCAGTAAGATATGTTTGTTTAATAGAAAAACAATATGAAAATGACCAACACAGGCACACATATGTATACTGTTCTTTCATTAGTTTAACTTCAGTGAAAAAATACTTTTTGAAAGGCCTATTATTTTTAAGAAAAAACAAAAACAAACTTCAACACAAATGAATATTTGTAAATGAGAAAAAAGCAGTGATTTGAAATGCAAAAGAATTATTTTCATATCATCATTTGTTGTACAGATATAGTCATACTTTGCTTTATCCTGAAAAGAGGTGCACATCAATGCAAGATAAATCTGTGGAAACCACCATAATAATCAGAAAAACCTTATAAATTCTTCAAGACTCTCTTTCAACAATATAATAGGAATCTATGAAATTAATGATAAAATGCTGGGAATGGAAAGTATTCACATCTATCAGCCTTATTTACTGGTAGTCATCTTACAAAAGAGTACCTTTATTGCATTTGCCAACTAAAAAGCCTTCCTAATATTGTCTTATATATTTATTTTCTTTGTAATTTGCTCTTGTGAATCATAGTGCAACAGAAAGATTTATTTACCCTTTTTAAGGAGAGAATAATTACTATACATATATAGCTATTACTATATACATAGCTATGTATATAGCAACCATGTAACAAAAAGATATGTTTCTTTCTGTCCCAGGAACTACTTAGGACAAAATGAAACAATGCATTTTATACATTCTGCAGTGTGAAGTATAACCCACTGTACTATAGCTTGGACCATACACCAGAACATAACCCGCTGCTCCACTCCTTCATGAATGGGATTTTAATGACTGGATTTTGGACAGTTTTGGATGCATAAGTCAAATATACAGTTCCACACAGAACAATACTTATTAAAGCCAGAACTATATATTGATATTATTATACTGCTTTGACACTCCAACTTTTTATTTTTTCAATTAAGTTCAGATGTGTGGAAAAATAATGAATGACAAAACCAGTAATAATAATCTTTCATTTACTCTTAATATCAAAAAATCTTTGATTTTGAGTATCTAGGTCAGGTACCTAAACTTTGCTTTAAGCAGGTTAAATGCCCAAATTTTCTATTCTAAATCCACTGTTAGACATCAAGGAGGTATTTGACACAAACTTATTACTAAAGATTACTACAGTAATTTAAGACTCCAAAAATTTATCCAATGTATTAATTTTCACTACAGGGAAGATAATTTTAATAATTTTTATCTTTGTTTTTCAACAGATTAGTACTTGTTAGAAATAATGTGAAGTTATTAGAAAGGCTGTTCATTTACTAGGCAAATGGCAAAGACAAGCTTGCAGAGAAGGTATCTTGCCAGTTTACCTTAATATCAGTCTGTATACGCTCATTGCATAGGAAAGATTACAAAACTTAATACTTAAGCACATCTTTTTCATTGCTTACTCTACAGGTGTCTAGCAAAATTAACAGAGGATGATACAGAAATTCTGAAGACTGTAGCCTAATAAGTATAAATTTGCCATTAGTAAAACAAGGCCACAGGATCTGTGTTGACCCCATCCAGGTTTGCTTTGGCCCAAGGTTGTTTTCACTAGTTTTGATAATTTGCAGTAGTCAAGTGAATATTTCCTGACCTGTTTGTATTTTGGGAATGCTACGCTCTGAGAATACTGCATACAGTAAATCTCTGATAAAGCTACGAAGTCACTGCATAACAAGCAACAGCCCTTTATACTTACTGAGACTGAGGGAGGCTAATGTGCAACTTTCAGATTTTAGTAAAGAACAATGAGAAAGAAGCAGTCTGTGTTAAGAAAACATATACAAAGAAACAATTGAATGCCAAGACTGAAGAGGAAACACCACCCCCCACCACCACCACCCTGTCACCACCATGAATATCACACTTATCCCAACACAGACCCTTGAATCTATCAATTCATTGTAATCCCCACCCCAGGGGCACAGTGAAAAGGGTGAAAATAAGACAGGAGAAAAATAGTGGAGAGTAGAAGGCAGTTCCTAACTTTTATAAATATATTATTAGTATTGAGGCTTTTCTATATTAGCTAATTTAGACCACCACAATGTTAAAACTTTAATTGGAATAACAATAAATTGTTAACTCCATATAAATTGTGTTCCCTTCAGCCATAACAAGATTCTGTGTCTAACATTATACTATATAAGTGCATTACAATCCAATTAACTTTAGATATGAAGTTTTGTATACCAAATGTAAATTATGTTTCTATGTTTCTTGTACCACTAAAGTACTGTTCAATGACTGTGAGGACTGAGGGCTCTAATGGACCTAAACAGCATAGCACAGCCTCCCCTGGGCCCCCCCTCACCCATGCCTATGGGTCCATGACCCCCAGCCTGGCACCATCAGTCCCTTCCCTAGCAATGCCCCAGCTTTCCACAGCCCTGCCCTGCCCGGACATGTGGCTAATGTCTCTGCCTGGCCTTGGCCTGTCCCCATTCCCATGGAGGTGCCCGATGCTCAGGGCTGGGGCTGCCTCCAGCTGCCTCCCAGCCTGCGCTGCTCCCTGGCTGGGGTCACTGGGACCAGCACTGGCTGTGATGTCCTGCACTGCCAGCCCCCACACAGATCCCCTGTGGTCCCCAGCTCACCAGCCCTCAGGAAGCCATCGGCCCTTGCTGCTCCCTCACAATTACTGTCTCTTAATCACCATAAAAAATGCAATGCCTGTGAACAAAGCAAAGCATTACATTTAACAAGAAGTATTATTCTTCTCTTATTTCTCACTCAGAATAAATAAATTAAGTTAATCTCTAAACAGAGTAAATGTTAATTACAAAGTAACGCAAAGTTGAACAAATTATAAATTAAACTGTACCATCTTTTATTTTTTGGTTTTATTTAAAAGGTCAGGACAGGCTGAAAAATATGTATACTTCTTAAGAAAGCTCAAGTCCCAAGTGAGATAAAAACAATTCTCTGGCAAGGAAGAAGGTTCCTTCAGTACATAAACTGATTCAAAATCCACTTAAAACTTTACAGAGATAGATAAAGGTATTCCTGCAGAACATTATGTGCTGTCAGCATCAAGTGGGAAGTAAGTGAACTTTCGAGCTATGAAGTGGGCATCCAGTGCAAAACAAGAGCTTTGCCTCAGGAAAAGCTTCCCTGTAAGATGCCCCCAGTGATCCATTAGCCAACAATTTTCAAGGTCTTAAGGTAAATGCTTACACATCCAAATAAATTTCAAATGTATTCTTAAAAGAGTTATGTATGTATTGCCTTAATGAATATTTCAGGCAATTCTGCACCACAATGCAATGATAGTAATGAAAGAGTTCTCTTTCAATAGCCAAAATGGTTACTAATATGCAAAATAGCTATCCCAGTCACTGCAAGTATCTTTCCTCAGTAGTGTATTTTATTGTTTTCATGGTTTAACCCAGCAGGCAGCCAAATACCATGCAGTTGCTCGCTCACTCCCCCCACCCCACCCCCAGTGGGACAGGGAGGGAATCAGAAGGGTAAGAATGAGAAAAACTCATGGGTTGAGATAAAGACAGTTTAATAGAACAGAAAAGGGAAAATAATAATAACAGTAATAGTAATAGTAATAATAATAATAATAACAACGAGGACAGAATATACAAAGTGAGTGATGCACAATGCAATTGCTCACCACCCGTGCCGACCGATAACCAAATAGCAATCACTACTTTCTNGAAAAAAAATTCTTTACTGAAAGAGTGGTCAGGCCTTGGAATAGGCTGCCCAGGGAAGTGGTGGAGTCACCATCCCTGGAAGTATTTAAAAGACGTGTAGATGAGATGCTTAGGGATATGGTTTAGTGGGCATGGTGGTGTTAGGTGACGGTTGGACCTGATGATCTTAGAGGTCTCTTCCAACCTTAGTGATTCTATGATTCTATGGCATGGAATACCCCGTTGGCCAGCTGGGCCAGTTGTCCTGGCTATACTCCCTCCCAGCCTCTTCCAGAGCATGGAAGCTGAATGTCCTTGACTAGCCCTGCTAGCCAGGGTACTTAGCAACAACTAAAAACATCAGTGTGTTATCAACATTCTTCTCATACTAAATCCAAAACACAGCACTAGGAAGAAATTTAACTCTATCCCAGCCGAAACCAGGACAGTTGTACATAGAAATGCTTGCAAAGAGGCATCTTCTACAGGAGAAAGATATATTGGCATGTCTAAAAATATGGCAATTTGAGTTTCAGAAATGGCAGCTGGTTTTGGATACTTCTTACATTCCTTAAGTGATAGAACTTAAGGAGGTCAAATTTTGAGATGACTGATTGCTCAGCATATCTGAACACTTCAGACTTTCACAGAATGGTTGATGTTGGAAGGCACTTCTGGAGATTGTCTAGTTCACCCCCACCTGCTAAAAGCTGAGTCAAATGAAGCAGGTTGCTCAGAATAGTGTCCAGTCATGTCCAGTCTCTATCTCTACAGGGATAGAGACTCCCACAACCTCCCTGGGAAACTTGTACCATTTTTCAATCACATTTACAGTAAAAAGGTTCTTCTGTTTAAATGGAATTTCCCATATTTCAATATGTGCCCCTTACCATTTATCCTTTCATTTGGCACCACTGAGAGTAGTCTGGCTCCATCTTTGTTACTCCCTCTCATCAGATATTTATACACATATGCACCAACATCCCTGTTTATTTTTTAAAATATTGATCTGTTGAAGTGTCTTAAAAACTGATATTCTTTAAATTGGATTCACATATTTTTCAAAGTGCGTATTTGAATTAAAAATTTAGAATAATATACGTTCTACATTCTTTCCACCTTTTTCCTTTTCTTATAAAAATACACTACTCTCAAGTCTAACTGTCTCCTGTGACAATCATATTCTTGGATATAAGTTCTGTAGGTCAGCAAATCAATTTATTTTCCAGAAAAACTCACAGCTGACACTGGAAAAAAATCTCTCTGAAAAGATCATGTGTCATTTTCACTCTAAAGAATACTCTCAAAAATAAAAATTAAATTTGTATGAAGTTATCAGTATTTGTTAAGTTTGTTGAGATGGTGAAATACCCTTTCAAGCCGTTCAGCTTCCTCAAGTTATCTGAAATGTCCCCTTTATCCAAATCAAGGACATACAGATCCCTGGACTCAATCACAAAATCTATTCTTCCATGCAAAAATGGAGATCTAGTATTTTTCACAGAATTTGCCAATTTTCTAGAGTCATGCCAGAAAGCATGACTTTCTCACTTCTTGCTTTCAGGGAGCCTGCTTTCAGCAATTTCTTTACCTCTATAAGAAAAGCTAACTAACTACATTAGAAGGTACATTCATATCATTAGACCATGGAGACAACCAAAGAGGTACTGGTAAGCAGAACTAGAATTCAGGTTTCAGATAACAAAAGAAACAAAACCCAGAAATTAGGATTAATATTAGGGTAGTAGTAGTAATATTTTGGAAAAAAGCACAAATAGCAGCCTATGGAATGAGGGGGCCAAAATGCAGAAACTAGTGCAAGCTTTCCACCTCAGACATTGATCTTAATGTATCATAACATATTATGGGATCCTTTCCAAATAACAGATACTTCAAACAGAAAAAGACTTAAAGACATTGTACAGAATTGTTCATATATTTTCATTATTCTAGAAAACTATGAATTAAGGGCTGAAGCTGCACTGAATTTAGGCTGCTTCTGAATGTCTTTTTTTTTTTTTTTTCTTTAAAGAGAAAGATTATGTAAGAATGCTGCATATAAAGGATAAAAGTTTTTTTAATTCATTCTACCAGAGTCATCATACTTTTCAAATTAAGATACTTCAAAATAAAAATGGAATGTTCCCTTATTTCCAGAATACTAATATTAACGCCAGGATAAGAGACTCGACGAGGATGTACCGTAGAGACATGAGGTAGTTCCATGTGCTTTACTCTCTGAATCCCACTGAGATTACTGAGATGGGAAAAAGACAATCTAAAAAAATACCTGAAACCAAAGTCAATAGACTATATTTACTGTATTCTAAGGTCCACCACTGACACAATAAGAAATAAAAGAAAGCAGGAGGCATTATACAGGATTTAGATGCTCTTTGTGTCATCATAAATACTATAACATGAATATTCTATAAACCTTCTCTTGTGTGACAGGCAGTCATTTCCAACTTCACATCAATGGATTATGCAATAATTCATGGATTCCTGGGGTATAGAATTTTATTGGGGATGCTATGTTTGTCACTAAGTTAATTTTTTTTTCTGTTTGTATTTTTATTTATTTCCATTAATTTATTTTTATACCTTTTAAATTAGTAATGTTCTATTCTTAATATCCCTGAGGAAAAATAGAATCCTAAATATAAAAAATGAACTGTGTTTTTACCTGCAGAAGATTTTGTTTTTCCACACAAGAATGTAACATTCTTTGCAGTATATATAATTTCTTAGAATTTAAGGTCCTTAGTGGGTAACAAGTTGAAACAACTATCACTTAAGTATTACTGGGATTAATACCAGCAAAAATTATAAAAATCATCTCTAAAACAAGTTTCATATCTTCTCCTGTACAAACTGACTCACATAGTGCTATGATTTGAGAATGATTTATGTAAACTTACCTCGATGGAAACCAATTTGTATTAAGCATGTCTTTCCTGGAATAATGTGAGCATTTCTAATTGGCAGGAAGTTTTGTTGGCTTGTTTTGAGGGACAAAAATTCAATTGCAAATCTTTCTCTTCTCAGAAATGTAACTATGAAAGACATCAGAAACCTTCTGAATGGGTCTTGAAAAATATTGAAATGATAATTCTTTAAACTGAAGTTCTATTTGATGTTTATAGCATATGATGTTCTCTGTGTCTCTCATTAGGTTCTGGTTATTTCTACTTAGAATTTGGCTTGTGTCAAAACTGTCAACAGTTTTACCGCCATTGCTAGATATTTACTTTACATAAATTAAATAGCAGTATGATCATCTTTGCAGAAGATGCAAGAGTTTCTGCAAGATTCTACAGAGTTCCAAAGTAACTTCTTTCACATGTAAGAAAAAGTTATAGTAGTGATTGAGAATTTTCAGCAAGATCGAGTAAATTTGTTCCCCAAGGAAATAATAATTAAAAATAAATTAAAAAAAAAAAAACACTCCCGCATTAATTCTAACACAAGATGACTACAAAGGTGAGTACAAAAATAAACATTTTGCCTCTGTACAAAGACCATGGAATACTTAAATGCCTCAAAAAAGGCATTGTGATAGCCTCCACAAGAGGTAAAAGGATTAATTTCTTCCAGGTTGGTTAATATTGATAAATTCCCATTAAGGTCATTGGGTAGCTGAATGATTCTTAGCTTAAGTACTACTGACTGGTTTGCTCTAAGTGTCAAAACAGTGTGCTCAAATATCTTAAAAAAAAAAAAAAAAAAAAGGCAGAAGGTCAATTTCTTAAAACTGAAATTTCCTTCAAGACTATAACTATAAATTTTTTTTATCATTAATTTATTTAACACATGTAAGTTTTAGAACTTTCCAGGGGAAACCATGATTTAAACATGTGGCTTTTATATCTCTTTCATGATAAGACAAACTACCCAGCACAAGGCTGCATACAAATGAAAAGTAATCCTTTCTTCTTACGTCTCCAGTTATAAACTTACATATGCTGTTTGCTTATTTGTTACACCTATACACTAGACATATATATTAGAAATTAAAAGCTATTGCTTTTAATCCCAAGTTTACTATTAAGTAGGGACATGGGACATGGTTTAGTGGGCATGGGGGTGTTGGGTTGACGGTTGGACTCGATGACCTTAGAGGTCTTTTCCAACCTTAATGATTCTATGATTCTAAGTGGGAAAAGAAGGGAAAGCAGTGACAGGTGAAGAGGAGTAGAAAAAGCAGCAGTTTGTTTTACTTTCAGAAAATCAATATGCCTGTTTCCTTTTTCTATTGTGTCAATTTTATTTAATTTGAACATATGTCCTTCAAGTCAAGGATTCTCTTCACAAATATTTGTACGTATCATAGTGCACCTAGGCAGTACTATAAACTAAACCAGCATTACCTATGCAATTCTGCCAGCTTTGTGAAAAGTGGAAGGGTTAGTATTAGGTAGTTTTCAGCTGCCCTGGACTGAGGCTCAAAATACCCAGTGCCCTGCTCCACTGGTAACTTTCTGGGTGACTTTGGACAAGTCATTTCATTGGTATGCTCCTCAGTTTTGGCATCCAAAACAGACATCATAACTATTTCCAGCACTAGCCCTGTGATTTGTGACTTTCCAAGCTGTGTATCTCCCCTCCTTCCATAGGTCTATTTATTTTCCAAGCTTCAGGGTCCTACACTAGTCAATCACTTTTCAATCAGAAACTAATCCACGTGTTTGATGATCTTTGCTATCTTTCTCTGAACTTTCTTCAACTTTGCTATATTCTTCTGAAATGCAGAGAGGCCAGAGCAACAAGAAGAGTCAAGGTGCAGGTCGATTTATACAGCAGCATGTTTTCTGTTTTGTCCTCTACTCTTTTCCTAATATTTAGTTAAAAAGCACTAAGTAGTGCTTTTGATGTCATGAAGCCCCATGACTTTGGGCTCCATTTGTCATAACAGTCTTTCAGAGCAGGAAAGATGATGTGTGGTGTTGGACTGTTGCATCCTGAAGCCAGTTCTCATTTCAGTATTGCTGCGCTCATCCGGTTCTATCATCGCTGCACTTTGCTCCTTTTCATCAGAGTTAGTTCATTCT
>VZTQ01001597.1:28966-49034 GCA_013400755.1 Pelecanoides urinatrix | reverse complement strand
AAGAAAGGAAGAAAGAAAGAAGGGAGNGAAGGAAAGAAAGAAAGAAGGGGAAGAAAGAAAGGGGAAGAAAGAAAGGGGGAGAAAGAAAGGAAGAAAGAAAGAAGGAAGGGGGAAGAAAGAGAATCAGGGAAAGAAGGGGAAGGGGTGTAGAAAGAGGGATGGAAAGGAAGGGGGATAGAAAGGAAGGGGGGAAAGGAAAGAAAACTTACTCAACGACATGCACAAAGTGATTAGGAATGCAGGAAACTCAGGAAGGAAAAGCATCACAGGAGTGAGGGGAGGACAAGATTTCAAAAGAACAGCTGGCATTCTTAAAGGTAAAATGAATGTCAGCAAAGATGAGACTTCAAAATCTTGGCTAAGAAAAAGTCTTAATTTTGTAACCATCTGACAGGAGAAGTATTGAATATTTTGTACAAAATTAAGTCAGTAAGATAAATAACACTATAAAGTCCCTATTTGACTCTGATAACTGTTCAGAGAGTACCTGAGATGTAGGTATCAACATCTAAAGTTAATCTAAAGTTAAGTGAGGTGGCTCAGCCTAGAAATCTGTGTCTAGCTTGTGGATGAGAGCACATCAGGCACAGGAACAAGCTGTCTGCATTCAACAAGCATCTCTGTAGCAAACATCTGGTGAGGAGCCAGGTAAGAGAAAGAAAATGATTCATTTGCGGCCACTTGAGATGTCAGGTATGGCTTTTCAGAGCAGTTTGGACAAAGCCATGCAATTCTGATTCTGCCCTAGGAGGACACATATTAGTTAATGCAGGGCAAGTTATTTGCATAATAAATTAGGGTCCAAATGCTGCTGTTGTCAGTGTAATCACTTCATACAAAGCGCATTAACACACATAAAAGAGATTTGCAATGATGAATGAAATGTCTTTCCCTCTTTTCTCCCCAATAAATTATAGAAAACCATAGTGACACACAGAAAGTGATAATGACAAGAAATCCTTAATTGTAGCAGCAAGAAGAATACACCAAACAAAGCACACTGGAGACAGCAATTATTAATCTTCCTTAGTATTTCTAGACAAATCTTTACCATTTTTCCTATGCAAATGGAAACTGTTCCTGTGATATTTACAGGTACAACATATCTGAACTGGAATTCTGAGACTAAAACTCATCCAGATTCTGGTAAATCTGAAAATCTTGTAATGTATGGAAAATGTTATCACTCTCAATCTCTCATAATGCAAGTGTTTGGGATAGCTCCCCATCCACCCAGTATTTCCCATACTGTCATACTGGGGAATACCTTATACAATTCAGAGTATTTGCTATATGCGGTGACAGCTGTGTGACATTAACTTCTGGTATGTGGTTCCCCAATCATTGCCGTTCGCTTTATATGGAGCATGTCTGAGCTCTACTCAGGAGAGACCTACCTACACGGCTGACTTCCCATATCGTTTTCAGAAGTTCTCTTCATCCTGTATGCACACCAGCAGCTTGCTATCACTCAAACTGATTGCTGTTTTTCTAGCATATGTTTAATATCTCTGATAGACGTTTACTTTAATTGTTCCCACTGGGATCATGCCATTTAACTGATCACTATTAGTCTCCACTCTCTGCTGTCATGCTCTATTGATATTAAGTTGTAGTTTCTATTCACCAAGTTCTTCCCTATAACCTGTTCTTATAATCTCTCTGCTTTTCCATCTCTTAGTATATTAAAGCAACTTCCTGACTTCCTACACTGCCTTATACCTCTTAAAGACTGAAATTAGTTACCTTATATCCAGTATCAACACAGATGTGACAGAAATCAACTCTCTCAGTCAAAAGCCAGCAGCAAGATGCACATCTTTTATGTGGACTAGAAGGTTTATATGGATTTATACGGACTAGAAGGTTCAGCACATGGAGAAGTTTCATATCCATAATGGTTCTGTCAAGCGAAGGAGATGCCTAGTCCTGGCATAAGAACAGGACATCACCATTTCCCAAGGCATGACGAAAGACAGAGGAACAAATATTAAAAGTCAGGGAAATAAAAAAGATAAAAATCCAGTGAGTAAAGGAAGGGAGATTATTTCAAAGAAGACCAAAGCAAGTCCCAAATAAGATTTGGGGCATAAAAGTTAGCACTGTTCTTCATGGTTCTTTCCTCAAAAGGAAAACTCAGAACTCAAGTGATCCATGGCCACGTGGGTGAGGTAAACACTTCTAAGATAAGAGGACAGAAATATTTCCGGTTCGAATTTGGGAAAGTACATCCAACGTGGTTTCTTCCTTCTGCTATTAACACTTTCATTGTTTAGATTTTATAAATAAACACTTAACATTTGTTTTTCCCTTAATGCTGTTTGAATTAAGGGTGACTTCAATGTAATTTATAAACTGTTTGTATGTTCAACCATTGTCCTGGTGGCTTTACTCTTTATGCAAAGCAGCACCACTGTGTCTCTTTAAAGGGGGCAGTAACTGATAGCCATCGGCTGGCACACACATCAGACCTGGACAAATGGGACGAAATGCAGGGAAAGCAATTTTGTTCCAGCTTTCCTGCAGTGGGAGAGGAATACTAGAGTTGCCTCAGGAGCAAAACAAGGAATTGGGTCATAATGGGAGAATCTGTAATCATGGAAAGGTTGGGGCTGGAAGGGACCTTCAAAGATCATCTAGTCCAACCCCTTGCCGTGGACAGGGACATCTGTCACTAGATCAGGTTGCTCAAAGCCCCTTCCGACCAGACTTTGAACACAATTCAGTCTCAGATCAAGAATAGGGAATGAGAGGGATGTGTCTGTCCAGCCCAGCAGGCTGGTTCTATCTGCGCAGTATCGTATGTGTTTCTGTAGAGCAGAAAACCATGTGGACTCTTCCTGCTGGAGGACATTTCAGAGGACTTTGCCCTAAATTCCGAAAACGTGCTATAGCAGTGAAAGGATCTGTTGCCAAGAAAAAGGATTGTATTTTTCCTTCTGCTTCTCACATAATTCAATATAATATGGGGGTCGGGAAACCTCTGCAAAGTCTGTAGCTCTATTATCTGAACTACCACACATCCCTGCAGAAAGACAAACTGCGAAGACCAGGTCCTCAACCAGCCACCCCCAGAGACGCAGCACAACCCTGGTGGCCCATGGCAAATGGCCACACTTCCTAAGGAGACGTCAGAGGGCTAAATGCAGAGGGTGTCTTGACCCTGCACTTGGGAGACACAGACATCTAGCTTAATGCCATACAGGACATCTCTCTCCCTGTGGGATTTTCAGCCCTTTTCCCTCTCCTGGGGTTAGATCAGGCAGAAGGGGTCTGGCAGCCCGCTGTGGATGGCAGGCATGGGCAGAAAGCGGTGCCAGGCTGGGTCTCCAACCTACCTGCCTGCTTTAGCACAAGGATTAGTGTGGCAGCTGCCTGGCTGAGGGAGATCCTGCGCTTTCCCGGGAAGCTGGTCCACCTCGTGTACGTGCTGGCTGTGCTAACACAGAGCTGCTTCGTGGCTTGGTGATTTTAGGGCCAGCGGAGGGCTTGCTTACAGCCCCACCACAAATCAGTCTCCTCAGCCTACGAGGAACTTGGAGGCACACAGGTCCGGCCTGGTGGCAACCAAGCCGGCCCTAGGCACTTAGACAAATTACTGGGTGAAATTCCCTGCACCAAGGGCTATCACAGGTATTTACACCCATAGGAAATTAGAAAGATCCAGGTAAAACCAGAAGTTGCTGGCTTTATCCTTGTGAATTAATTTCAGAGAAAGATGCATTTAGCAATATTAGAAGTGGCCATTTCTTTCTACAGTTTTTAAGTCTGGATATCTTTTCACATGAGAAAAGTGCAAAGATGAGGGGCAGGATGAAATTGCAGTAAGCTGTACTGCTTCACACGGTACGTGCCACCCGTGGCCACCTGTTCCAGGGGCTTGGGACGTGACAGCAGGTGACAATAAGGGGAGAGAAGCAGACAGAGAAGGTGTCCCCTCCCACTGCTCCATGTTATTTCTCTTTCTCTTCCTTGACTTCAGAACAATCCCCTTCAAATCCTGGTCCTGTGCCGGACTGCCAGCACCTGTCCCCTGCAGCCAGGAAAGACCTTTGCAGGGAACCAGGCCATGAACAGCACGGGAAGCTCTTGTCCCCATTCTGCTGCTCCCCACGCTGCTCCCTCCCCGCTGCAGCACAGACACTGGAAGAGCATCAGTCTGAAGCAAGGGAAATAGAGACACAGAGGGAGCAGTGAGGAAACCACACGGGTGACTGATTTTCTGACAAGGGTCAGGGGCAAAATAAGAAAAAAATGGAGGTTAGTTGTGGTGACAAAGTCACAGAACAATTTGGGTTGGAAGGGACCTCAGGAGCTCACATAGTCCAACTACACTCGAAGTGGAACAAATTTCAAAGTCCAAACAAGTGGCTCAGGCCTTTGCCCAGCTGAATTTTCAAAATCTCCAAGGACAGAGATTGCACAAGCTCTCTGGCCCATGTCCCAGGGCTGAGACGTGTTCAGCTTGTTGTCAACCAGGAACCCAGCTTCTTTCCTGCAGAAATGCCACCTAGCCCATCTGTCCTTCAGCTGTGCCAATGCATGGGGTTGTTCTGCCCCAGGAACTGGACTTTGCATTTGTCTTTGCTAAACCTGACCAGTTCCTGTTGGGCACATCTGTTCACGACCCCTTAACATCAGGGAGCAAAGCAACTCAAGTACTGAAGTAAGGCGACCTAGCAGTAGCAAGGGTTGTCTTTCCAAATTCCACTACTCTAAAAGTAATTTTTCTTCCACACCTGAAGGTAAGACCTCCCCTTCCCCAACATGAAAAGGATTCCCATTGAAAGCATCACACACTTCCCTGACCATCCCTCTTGGACAGCTAGGCTGTGAGTTCAGTCTTTAAAATATTCCTGGAAAATGAAAGATGCAATCCTGCAGGCAAATCCTTCTGTCTCAGAGTCACTCTCTTTTAGACACGGAGCTAACAGACCCTGCTGGGAGCCCCTCTCTACAAGCTGCTTCATTTTCAGGGAATCCCACCAGTCCTGCCCTTCTGTCGTACTGCATCCCTGCACAGCTAGAAAGTGAGCAAACGTCCCTCTCAACCACCTGACACCAAGCAGAGACAGCAGCATCACAAGAACAACGACTACGTTTCTGTCGTCTGCGCACGCACCAGCACAGCGATCTTCCCCATGGCACCACGCAGCCCGCGCAGCTCCCCGGCGAGCTCAGAAGAGCGCAGCTCTCCATGCATGTTCCTGCAGATCCTCCCCTGCATCGGTGCTTTAAACAGAAAACCTCAAAGCAAAGCAACTCCACAGAGCCCTCATACACGTGTCCTTTCCTTCTGTCAGTTTTGAAATACGATGTGCTCTTCCTTCTAAAGTCTTTATTTCACAGCCACTCCAGAGCCCAAACGTGCTTCCTGACTACCTCTGACTCTGATACAAAACAAAAGCTGGTCCAAGGACACCTGACCCCGAAAGGAACAAGCTGTCCTGTTAGCAAGTGCGTGTTGCACCTTGATTCCTAGCAACACGGACACAGGGAAGATGGAAATAGATCCAAAATAACGCATATCTAAAATTGCAATAAGAAAACTTGCCATGCAATAGCCTTGTAGGCCTGAGCGTTTGCACAAGGTTCTTGCAGTTCTGCTTTGTGTATTCCCATCACTAAGCAGCTCTTCACCTACCTCCTATCTACATTTCAAAGCTGTGCCCAAGCCTCAGGAGGTGGCCCTTTCTCACAGCATCCTCATCACAGCTCCTCGGGTCTAAGTCCCTCCTGTGAAGTGTGGTCCACTTCTGTTTTTACCATGTGCGATGCTGTAGAAATACATACTGGGAGACAGGAGACCAAGCTCCTATGTCAAGAGCTTCTCAGAGCTCTTGACCCCAAACACTCATCTTCATCTAGAAGTACACTCTGCCTATTTACTGCCTCTTGTGTTGAAACCATGCCTCTGAGTCAGAGGGAACGCAGAAGGATATGCAGGATTGTAAATTCAGCTCTTGAGCTCAGTGACCTACAAGTTTGGCACAGAAGAATTTTAGGGGAATCTGACTTTCTGTGATTCGCCTGAGCCGCAGAGAGCTGAGTCCATGGCTGTCCCCATAAGAACAAATAACTGTCGTGGTTTAACCCCAGCCAGCAAATAAACCCCACACAGCCACTTGCTCACACCCCCCTCTGGTGGGATGGGGGAGAGAATCAGGAGGGCATAAGTAGGAAAGCTCCCAGGTTGAGATAAAAATAGTTTAATAATTGAAATAAACCAAAGTAGAGCAGTAATAATAACAATGAGAACAACAACAACAGAATATACAAAGGAGGCACAAGGCAGCTGCTCACCGACCGCGTGTCACGAACCAGAGGGCCGAGCCCCCCCACACACCTGGTTTTTATACTGAGCATGATGTCACATAGCATAGAGCACCCCATGGGCCAGCTGGGTCCACCACCCCGGCCGTGCTCCCCCAGGTGCAAGCACCACCCAGCAACAGCCAAAGCATCAATGGGCCACCAACGCTCCTTTCACACCAAACCCAAAACACAGCACACCCCCCAAGCTCCTGGGAAGAAAGTTAACTCTGTCCTAGCCGGAACCAGACAATAACCCAACACCAAAGCAGGTGTCTTCAGCCTCCCTGAAGCTCAGAGATAGCTTGAGCTTTTCTGGATCAAATCATGAATCAGTCATAGCATGGACAGACGTGAGAGACCTGGCTCTGTTCAGGCTAGAGAGATGCACCCCATATCAGCAGCCAGGCCTGATTTGGACCCATCGTGCAGGTGCAGTATAAATAGTGTCATTCTGCCCAGGAGGTCCTTTATTTTCAACATGAACTACCACTGGCTTCTCTCTGCATCGGCATCGGACATTCTGTTTGTCAAACCCTCACTAAAATACTGCCCCTTTGAACAAGTCTGCAATGTGTCCGAGACAAGGGTGAATTATCCTTAGCCCTAGACGTTTTGTTCCTGTACCTCTCAAACCACTCCGAGTACATAAATTGGGAGAAAAGACCTTGACCTAAATATTTGCATCTCTTTGTACAGATTAATTGCTTTGTCTGCTAAGAGCAGACTGATGGTCTGCAGGATTAAAGGCTGAATACCTGGCAGATTCTTCTGAACTGCCCATCTTCCTAAGTCCTCATCCTGCTTCAACATTTCTTACCATGCAATAGCTTTTCCAGAAGAAAGAAACTGGAATGCTGTTTGCTAACACAGCAATGTGTGAATTCTCTATCTTGATGGTTTATAATTCAGCTATTACTTCTTAAAAAAGCTTATTATAAACATGTCAGTATACTTGTAAAAAATAAGGAGAGATTAGGCAAAGCAAAAGCTTGGGAGGGTGTCAAATACCATCTCCTGCCATCTGGACCCTCAGTACAGATCTGCATGGTTAACTCTGTCCTCCTTGAGCTGGGGCAATCTCAGCTGAGGCCTCTTTCCTCCTACAAACCATGCATCTCACGTAATTTTTCTCCATGCAGCCATCTCAAACAAGGTTTTCAGCATAGCTGAGAGATGGGGTCTGCAGCTTAAGAGAATACACTGCCTTTGATGGTGAGGACCATGACCACAGAACCAAACCCTATATGAAATACAGCTGCAGTACATACTATAAACCATACAGAAGACAAGGAAAAAAAGCTAACCAAACCCCATTTTTGGAATTTGCAGAAATATGGACCCCAGTAACAAGGGAAATTTGTGGGCTGCACATTGAGGCCCCTCCAGGATTCACATAAAATGGGAAAAAACAGACTAACCGGCCAGTCCTATGGCTGAAGTGTGGCTTGCCATTGGGGAGAGTACTTGGGATTTTTCTGTATTGGCTTTTTATTTTCATGTTTGATAAACAAGGAATTTACTTAAAACAAAAGTTTCAAGTTTTTTGTACTGTTTCTTGCACATGGAAATGGCTTTTTTCCCCTATATGCAAAACTTCTCGAAACACATCCACAAATTTTTCATCACAGATTTCAATAAAATCATGTTGGAAGTTGTTGTGCACACAAAAATAAAGATCTTGACGAACTCCACTAAAAATAGAGAAACAGTTCTGAAAAAAAACAAACAAACACCAAACAGAAAAAAAACCAAACAGGCAAGTAACAAACTTGAGACTTCTATTGCTCAGTAAAGACCTAAATATTCTCTTAGAATGATCATTTGGAAGCTTCACCAGAAATACGTTCTCAAGTAGATTTTGATGCTTTGATCAAGACTGACATATAAATCTATCAAGCATTCTTCCATCATATTAAAATTGTTGGAGAAGTTCCAAAACAGGGAAAATGTCCTTTCCTACTGCATTCTCCTCTATGCTGAGTTCATACAGCCTCAAGGAGCAGTGTAAGAGCTCATCTTCTGCTCACTCTGCCGAGGCCAGTCCTTCAAGCTCTCTGAAGAGAAGCTGTGGTCCCCATGCAGCTTTTCGGGGCTCTCAGTCAGCAAAGCAACACAGTTAGCATGTTGTCCCTTGCCATCTGCTGTCCTAAGCCTCTCCTTACTAAGCTTCAGTTGAGCACTTCCAGGGAAATCCAGCCTCTCTGAGGTCTGGGGGAGTTTTGTCACTGGCATCGCAGCACCAGGACGTCAGTCTGAAGGACCTCAATGAAGTTAAGAGAAGCCCTCAGTGTTTTGCAGGTTTCATTTTTTTTGTCTGCCCCTGGGAAAAGAAATCACATGATTTTCGTGCTTAGCTTTAAGCATGCAAATGCTTTGAAGCACTTGTTTTGTCAGGGCAGGACAGTACAACACATCAGCGGACAGGTCTGTCTGATGCAGGGTCAGGTGGGGTGGCCTGGTCGTTCCTGGAACGGGAGGCTGGAAACAAGGGGGACAGTGACCCCCAAAACACAGTCAGCTCTGGTCACACCACCAGACATTTGCCTGCAGATGCCCGGAGCTAAACTAACAGTTGGATTTGGGCCGGAGCAGGAATTGCCACCTCCCTGCTCCTGGGTACACTGAGGCACTTTGAGGATGACTGGGACACAGGGGATGATTCCACAGGAGAGGCACTGGCATTCACCTCACAGGCCATACCCATGTGGAGCTCTGCTTTCCCTTTATCTTCTGGACTGCAAATGAATAACCATTTAAGCAGATTTGTTATTTAAATAAGGCCAAAAAAGGAACATAATTATTATGAAAACCACTGCACTGTGAAACCTGTAACATTTAAATCCAACTGTTGACCTTAAAGAGTTTCAGCTCATTAGACTTCCAGGAGGCAAAATGGGCCAAGCGAGTACTGCAGAGGGCAGCCGTGGTAGCACATAATTCTCTGTTGTAATGAGCTCCTCAATAAACTTCAGCAATACATTTTGTTAACATCTATCTGCCGTCCTCCCTTGTCATCTTCTCCTTCACCACTTGATTCCTCTCCGAGCATCTGAAGAGACTGCCTGACTTTAATCAAAGAAATATTTCATAACATTTCCATGCCCCAGAGGATGTCAAAGTTCTTTCAACTCCTCTAATGTCTTCGAAGAGCTGACGCGCTCCTGGAACAAGCCTCAGGCTCACAGCCCTTGGGAATGCTGGGAAAACCCCCTTTGGTAACGAGTTATGTACTGCATGTTCAACCCACACATCAGCGTTGTCCCACCCAGTCCTCTCCATGCCAAAACCCCCTTCCAGAACCAGGACCAGCGGAGACCCTGCCTGGGACAGGGAGAGCAACACTTGCTATTCTGGGTCAGGGTGAAAGGGATGGGCAACGCTGCTGTGACTTAGCTAAAAGCAGTTGGCTGAAAGGAATACCTCGCAGCAAGAATACCAATGGTATTGGAAGGCTGATAGCAAAGTCTGACCTTTCCTCGGGCATCCCAGGTGCTTCACCGTAGAACTGGTGAAAGAGGGAATCTGACCTCTTCATTTATGCAGCAGTCAAGAAGTGATATTAATCAGCTGTGGCAGTCAAGAAACACTTAATGCCACGCCAGACGCTGCCTAATGCTGCCTCTGCCAGGGCAGCGGAGGGAAGCAGCAGAGCTCTGGGGGAGCCACAGGGCCTGAGAAGAATAGATCACTTTGTTACATGAAGTCCATGTTCAACACTTCAGGGTTTATGTCTACTTGGTGCATTCGAGCCCTAGGTTAGAACAGCGCTTAACCCCCTGCCCAGCTCAGAGCCAGCGGTTAATTTGGAGGCAGCACCTCTGTGCTCTCCTCAGTCAGAACAAAAGCACGTTGAGTAATCGAGCACTACCACAGACCCCATTCTAATCTGTCACACAAGGTCAAGATACGGCAGCACTTTGGACTGTTTCAAGCAGTGCTTGCGTTTCTTGGCAGCACACTGTATATCCTTACGGAAAATGTACCTACAGGCAAACAGAGCAGCAGCTGCTGTCTGCTCAGCAGGAATCCAGGCACCGACAAACACAGGGCCATGCAGATAAAGACCTTAAGAAATGCGGTCCTCCTACTTTCTCCTAAATGAATGCAATCCATAGTAATCAGAAATAATAGGCAGCCCAATTTAGTGAGTTAGTCACTGCACAGACACCCAACAGAGGCTGTCCCTGCCCTCTGTCACCAATGACACACCGGCGCCGTGTGGCACTGCACCAGGAGCCGTCCGGGCTAGCTCCGGTCCCGCAGCCCAGCTGGGAACTGGGTGCGCTGCTGCACCCAAACACGGCGTCCCAGTACTGAATCCAGCTCAGGGGCCTCAATGCAAAACCGTGTCACGCAGGGGCCTTCGGAAAACTGGCCCCCAGTGGGAAATGCAACTTTCTGGGAAGGATCCCAGGGGGAAGAGAGCACACTGGGGCACCCCTGCAAAACACGATGAAGTCTTAATAACTGGTAGGCAGGTTTCTCAGCAGTATGTAATGCCAAGTAAAAGTAAAATAACAGTGCAGGTCTCACAGCTGATTTGCCACATTCCTAGCTTGAATGTATATTACTCAGTGTTGCCATTTACTCATGATAACTATCAGCACAGCACCCTCCTGCATGTCTTCCCAGGGCCACCCTCTGCCCATAGCACGTCAGCTGGGACCAGAAGCAAGGACAAGCAAGTTCCCCTCTAGGTCAAAAGAAGAGGAGGAAAATAGGAAACAGCAAAACCAATGATTGGTAAGAGACAAAAAAGGCGTAAAAGAAAAGCAAAAAGCAGTGCCAGAGAACAGGTACCAGCCCTACTGAATATCAAACACATGCGATCACTGCCCACAGGCTACATTTTAGTGTATGGGAACCTCCATGCTGACTGCAAAAGCCATGATCAGCCTCTCTCACTTGGACAGTGCGGGGAAGCCCCGCTCCAGGGAAGGGCAGGCAAGAGGCAGTGTCTGGAGTTGGGAAATGAACAGTTTGCTATGCTGTAAATGTTTTGAGATTAGAGGGGTAGCCTAGTCCTGCAATGCAGTCAGGGAATGGATCACATTTTCATCTCTGCCTATGGCATCAATCAGTTTATGTCACTCTTTGGACTCAGCTTCCGCTTCCCATCTTGGACTTCCTTGTTTAAATCCAGGCTTGGAGTGACAACTGCCTTCTGCTTGCCTGCACACCCAGAGCACTGTTCAAACAGCAAGCTGCTCCCATGACAGAAACTGCATGATCGATAGTGAGTGTTAGTTCTTCACTTTCCAGCACCATGTCTCCCCTGATGACACCAGGGCCTGCTCACATCATAAGGTCTTGATCAGCAATGCCCTGACCACAGTCTGACCACAGATGTTATCAAGGAGAAAGGAAGGCTCCTCCTGCATAAACTCACTAGCCGTGCCACATACCAGAAGAGCCAAACTGCACACATATGGGAAGTCCAACACTTCCCAGATATGTGGTATTGGGTATCCTGAAGATGCCCAAGAAGGCTCATCTGCCATGGACGTGCCTCTGCCGCCCTGTGGCCCAAAGAAATCAGCTAGGACAGGGCTGCTGCTACACAGACAGCATTTGCAGCCGAGGAATGAGATCTCCTTCCCCAAGGGCTCTTTGGAAGCAGAGCACGAGCAAGGCACAGGGTAGATGAATTGTGGTGGCAGCAAGCTCCTCTCTTACCACTGTCATTCCCTCAGATTTTCTCCATTATATGATGGGGGCAAAATAGCAGAGCCTAGAAGAAATGGTGACTGGGAGCAGGCTGCCAGCGCAGAACCTCTTTAACCTGCAAGCCTGAGGCTGGCAGGAGTAGGCCAAGGGCACACAGCTGTCCTCCAAGTCCATATGATTCAGGATGGGCACCTCGGTTTAGATGCCATTAGTTACAGCAGCAATGACCTGCCTATACCATAGATCTTGCTACAACTACAGGCGATGAATCAATGAAAAGGGCAATGAGGGCACAGCCTAGCAGTACTGGTTTTCAGAGGCACCAATAGCCACTCACCATGCAAAAGCCAGTCTATTATATCTTAATTCTGCAAATGCACTGCAGGTGGCATGCTCCTTTGATAGCACAAGAGCTATGATAAATAAATTGTGCTAGTCATTGCAGGCAACAGCAGCAACGGCTGCTGTGACCCAGCCAGCCCAGCATCAGTTCCCCTCTACTCCAGTTCTTTGTTCTTCTGAAGTACAATAAATAAAAATTGTTCCACTGCCAGCATTTAGGGGTTGAAACTACCCTGGAGAAAATTTGCACCAATATTGCCCTCACTTTAATCTTTTTCCTGTTTTTTCCAGGGGCATCTGAGCTGGCACCACACGACGAGCCCTGGTGCTGCAGGCACAGAGCCCTGCATACAGGAAGGCAGGCAATTAGCAGAGCTGGTCAGGGTATTCCAGCTGGTCAACCTCACGCCTCAGCGGAGCTTTCGAACAACACCGGACCAATATGGGAAGCGACAGCATGAACTGTGGGTACTTGAGGATCAAGGAAGAGAAAAAGGGCTTTGGTATCCTACCAGCTTTCCAGTTCGCCTTGAGGAAATCATTAGTACCATGACCAAGAAAAGAGAGTAAATTACAAGCTGAAAGAGATCTGCCACCCCTGACAGACACCAAAACAGGCAGGACCCTCTTCTGAAACTGAACTTTAAGCAATGTTTTGACTCTTCAGTTAAACTGGTTCACATGCCATTCATTCCCTCCTCTATGACCCACAGTTTTATAAACAAATAGCTTTACCCTTCTGGTCCAGAGCTCCATTCCAATTAGCTGTGGGCTGTAGGGAGGCCACAACAGCATAAATTGGTGTAAGAAAAGGGAGAAACAGGCCCTTTGTCTTTAAAAGCTCAACATTGGCCTTACTGATTTCCATGTCCGGTATTCTCCCACTTAATCCTCTTCGATGTAATTCACACAAGTAAAATAAACACTCTGCAGAGGTAGTATCCGAGTTTGGCCATTATTTTGTTAACACATGCACACAGTACTAGTTACTGTTATTAACTCAATAAGCAATCTTTATTCTGCTATTTTAAAAGAGGTAATAGCTGCAACATTCATTAAAAATACCTTTGACACTGTAAAAAACAAGCAAACGGAACACCACAGGTAGTGAAGAAAACACCACAGGCTACAGCTTTTCTAGAACCACACACCAGTTTCCCTGATCATAGTAACTCTTTTGAACCCTCACACAATCCAGGGATCTGCATGCTGCTTCCAGCTCCCCTTCACAGAACACATGGTAATAACGGTGGAAAACAGGGCTGAGTTCTTGCGATTCCTTAGAGCCAGCTGGAAATGACACTGTATCAACACTTTCCCCTTTCTGTTTAGTGCCACCTTTCAGGTGCCAGGGAACCAGCAAATCTTGAGAGTGAAAGGAGGTTCGGTTAACGTGAACAGGCAGTCTGGAGTCTGCGAATGGCTTTGCATCACAGCCTTTGTCCTTCAAGTCATTAAGGAGTTGGTCAGAACATGCTGAGTCTCGGCTGCTGCTATCAGGCATTTGATCACTAAGCTGCCTCTGGGCTGTGCCAGTATCTACTTCTTCCTCCTTGTCTTTACTACCATTCTTTTCCTTAAGGTATTTAGATTTCTGCTTTTTGTATTCTTGTTCCATTGCCCAGACATAAATGAGTGCCGTTCCACCAGGTCTTAGAAGCCGAGCTAGTTCACGGATAGTAGCCAGTCTCCTCTCCTACAAAGGAAAAACAAAAGCGTGAAGCTAGTAAACAGAAAGACAGGAGAATGGAATGGCAGCAATTCCTCCTTACTGCTCCCCCCAAGATACCACAAAAGTCAGAGGAATTTTTTCCATTACTCATTTTCATTCATAATATAGCCCATCACTATGCACAAGCCAAGACATTTTCCTGAATACAATTCTTCCATTTGAAAACAGTGCTGTGCTGAGCAGGATTTCTTGGACGTATCAGCCCAGCTGGAAAGGACACACGCCTCTTCAAGAAGGTTGTTCAATATCTAAAATCCCAGATTCAGATCCACCGTACCTGATGATACACACTCTAAGTTTGCAGCTGGAGGAGTCAGATTTATGGCTTAAACACAGGTCCCCTGACCACCTGAACAAAAATATGTCAGCCTTCTCCAAAACGGACTTCTTCCTACTTTTTATATTGCATTTGGAAACATTCCCTTAGGCCCCACCTCAGATTATGGCTCCATGGTCTAGAAGCTTCTTACAATTGCACAGTTCCTGCCGGGAGAAGCTTATACAGCCCAGAGATATGTCCCTGTTGTTCTCTGCAGATGGACAATGAAGGCATAGAGAAAAACCCCATGAGATCTGCTCAAGATCTGAGCTGGGAAGTAATATATCTCTTGACTCCCAAAGCAGAACCCCCTTCTCCAGTGTCATTAATTGTAAGCAGACAAAAATGAAACACAAACACCTAGATCAAAGTGCCAGGAAGAGCAAGGGCATCTGACAAGCAGAGGGAGAATGTGAAGAGAAAGTTAAAGAAGCAGCAGCAGCACAACGGCTTAACTCTGCTCTAACAACTGCTTACACCAAGTGCAAACCTTCGATTTCCCCCCATTTTGTTCTTCCCTTTTGCTTCTAGGGGCCCACACTAGCATTTTTTTGTAATATTAGTAGCTCTGCACAGCAATACAACAGTACAATGGAGCACAGAGAGGGGTGACTTACTGCTGTTGAGAAATGGTGGATTACAGCAATAGAGATGCAGGCATCACAAGAACCACTGCGGATTGGCACCGACAGGGCATCACAGACAAAAGCCTCAAAATTTTTTTCTCCACAAATATCCACCAGGTTTTTGCTGCGATCACAGCCAACCTATAACAGAAAGTGTTTCATTAAGCTTTTCATAAGACGATAATTACAAGACTGGAAAATGATTTTGACTTGATGCTTACAGTAATAGAGTCATCACAGTCTCCTACTGGGGTAACACATTTTAGTTTAAAATAAAAACAAGAACTAGTGTGAGAAAATAGCCTTAAGTAGGAAGAATATATGGTTGCCAGGTATAGACAAAAAGAAAAAAACCCCTGATGCTTACTTAAAATGAAGATGGCAGACTGGATATTAGACAGCTCGTTATAGCACCCTGATTTTGAACCAGCTTAAGACAGAACAGGTTTCAACCTAACTTTCTCTTAAAACAGGCTCTTAAGGTATACTGAAACCAGCAAAACGAGAGGTGACCTAACCTCAGTATTTTCTTTTCCTTTCAATTGCCATTTGTAACCTGAAAACATTTGAAGCAGCCAAATACTGAACTCACAAAAGCTGAATCTACAAGTGTAAACGACAGTGTGGTGACCTTGGTGGCATCACTGAAGTATGTCGCACAGCTTCACTGATCACCCAGGTTTTGTCATTTCAGTATAAGTAAGGAAGTGCTCAGGTACAGTCCTCTTCACCCTTAGTATCACAATCCACAAAAATTTAAGCATAACATAATTTTCCAAGGTTCTGTACAATTCAAATGAAGTAACCCCTAAGAACCATTTCAGGACACCTCATAAAATGTTTCTTTTTTTCCCCCTTTGAACCTCGCCCAGTGTCCAGGTCAAAGATGGTAAGAAAAAGCATCTAGAAGAGGTTTTTATCATGCTTGCATAAAAACAACACATCCAAACCGATCAAGACCCTTCTGAAAGAACAAATAGAGTGAGGCATGTACCACCCTCATTTTCATGTCTGCAACACACATCGAATACTCAACCCAAAACCCTGCTACAAAGTCGTATATCAAACTCAGCTTGCTTAAGAATATTGAATTTATTTTTGTTTTCAATGATCAGCAACAAGTAGATAGCAGAGAACAGATTCAGAATCCTAAATAATTACTGTTGACAGTGTTTATTGCATTTGACACAGAAAGAATACTAAACCATCCTTGATGCAAGAAGAATAGCAAACAACTTGCTCTGGTTAATCAACCCAGCAGAGACAACAGTACTGCTAAAATTAAAAAAATCTTTTGCAATAATTAATGAAAATATATTTATTTTCCATTATAACTTTTCATTTTATCAGTTCAAATCATTTTAGCTCTCAGGTCTACCATCACATTTTTGAAGAAAACTGACTGGATTCTGTTCTAGTCTTATGTCCTGAAAGCTTCCAGGTGAGCTGCTTTCTAGTCAGGACCCTGACTTTTGGTCCAAAGTAAATGAAACAGTTGTGAAAATGCCAACCTGACAATCCAACATAATCCTCCACAAAAACAGTACTATGAATATGTACATATTGTCCTGCCAATTAGCTCTAAACAGACCTGAAAAGATCAATCCTAGTATTGCTTTCTTCCACTTTATTCCTTGGCCTTGTCTCCGCGTTTACTGAAGCACTGAGTGAATAGTGTTATCTATGAATAAAAAAAGGAAATTCTTTTTCACTTGGAAGTAAACATAAATCCCCATCATTTCACAGTGGAAGCCAACTGAAGTGTCTTTAAATTAGTCTCATCATGGAATGGATTTAACTGACAACCTGCATGTTAGAGATGCCACGCCTCATTACTGGTGCCTTCAACTACTTTTGCAATTAAGACATTAGCATGCAGTATTTAACAAAACTCAAGGACCAAATTCACTGCTGGCAGAAGGAGGGGGAAGAATACTTGCAACTTCCACTGACAACAAGCTTTCCCAGAAAGAATTGCTTTGGCCCTGCGTGTCTATAGTCAAAACAGGCTGGATAATGGAACTCAATCCTCCTCTCCCAAAATGACCTTGAAAAGGACTACATTGTATGTTGATGAAATCGAACGAACTGAGAACGAGAACAAAGGTATGACTGCCAGAATGTGAAGTCCTCATTTGCATCTAAATTATATCAAACCATTACAAAGTCAGGCTTACTTCTATTGTCATACTTATTAAAGTGAATCTACATTCAAAGCAAAAAGATTCTGTTTCACAATGAAAATGGAGACCTTGAAATGGATCACTTTGAATGCACAGCTGCGCTAAAATAGGTATATTAGGCTAAAACTTCAAGTTGTCTTAAATGTAAACAACATAATAGGTGCTACACATATATCCATAAATGCTGAACACAGAGTCACGACAGATATGCCTGGTGCTGGTGCTAAGCAAATTTAGCATCCTTAATTTACAAGAATTATCTCTGCATGATATTTTAAAAGAATTACAATCACCACATTCCTGCATTTTCTAGCTTACAAGAAACATACATTCATTAAAAACCAAAATACATTGGTTTCAGTCCCTTAGAAAACAATAACCTAGCAAAAAGCAGCTAACTTCAGTGGTGCAATGCCAGCTTACAGCTCGAAAATGAACCTATCTATGATTTTTATGAGTATAGAAAACATTTACAGCAAGGGGCAGAGACCCCAAACTCAACTTTTCCCAATTCTATTACTAACTGACTTCTACATTCTGAAACATTTGGAACTTCTGATTTGATGTAGCTTCGTTTACAGAAAACAGTTCAAAGAAATATTTTAATTTAGAACAGGTTTATTTTTCTCTCTCTAATTAAACATGTAATCAAAACATTTAAAAAAAAAATTCTCAAAATATAACCAGAATGCTTTAATTTTTGCCAGTTCATATCTCTAATTTTGATGCTCAGCAGACCACACTGTCTTTGCTGACATCTCTTCTAGAAGAGTGGAGAACAGTAGACGAATTACTATTAGTTCAGTGTCCAAAACCAACAGAATCTAGTACATCTCTTGGTGAGCCAAGTTGTATACATTTGTAAGGTTCCCTATTTCTTACTATCTGTGAGTCTTCGCAATCATTTCTTACACCTGTTTTCCCAGTCTTCCACATCAAACTCCTTGCTCAAACCCTCCAACTTCTCATATATATCTCAAATAGCATAGCTGACTATTTGGCTGAATCCACCTCTTAGGGAGTCCACCTCTCAGCAAGTTGCTCTACACCTTTTAGTACTTCCCCAAAGTAGGTTGGCTTCCCAGGTTTCTCGGATTTTACTCCACACAGCCATTCCCACATCCCTGCCTTTTCAGCGGGTACCTCCACCCCTCTCTTCACTGCTTTTTGTGATGTGGACAATGGCTCACAGGAGCTCCAGAGTGGCCACTGACACCTATATACTGGGGCTCAGAATCCACTTGCATTTTCAACAGGGATTTCAGGCTCTGATTTTCATTGTATCTGGATAAACATTAACTGCAGCCAACTCTTGTTTTAAGCCAGGAAATCTGTATTAGTATGGAGGCCTGTAACTCCACAACTAGAACCCCAGCAAACACAAAACTTACGAAAGAGGCAAAAGCATGTCATCATTCTGGCATACAGCACCCTCTCTTTAGGGCACACTGGGTAACACAAACCTTTAGACTAATGTAAGTATCAAAAAAGACTAAGATAAAAGAGGATAAGGGAAGGGAGAAACAAATGTAACAGCTGTGATTTCTCCACGTTTGCTGTACTGGCTTCCTGGGAATGGGTAACACAGGCAGATATCCCATCCCGCTCCTTTGCATTCCCAGGCACCTTCACCTCCACCATTTCAGCCAGGAGTAGCTAAACTAAGTTTTATAAAATCTACTTAATGCAGTAGTTTAGAATAGATCATTAGTGGGCAAAAGACACTAAATAAATAGCTTTCTTTGTAATGGTGCTGCAAATCTGCAAGAGAGAAATCCTTTTTCAAGCTTAAATAAAGATAGGTAAAGACAGGTCGATGTTGCCCACCATTATATATTTTCTTTCTATGTTATCTCATTATAACTAACTCTACCTGGTAGAATTAGTTCATTTAAGTATCTGGAAACCTGATTGATTCAGCACATTAGAAACTGATGAAGAAAACAACATCTAATTCTGAAATCCAGCCGCCAAATGGAATTATGCAGCTCCCTGGAGAAACACTTCAGCTATAACTGATAGCATGAGAGCCTCAGGGAACCAAATTACATTCCAGCAAACACACACATACGTAGAAAAAGAGACACCAGCACAGCCACAGCAAGACAAATTTTCTTGCTCCAGTTGGTCTGAGTCAGGCCTTTAGCATTCCTTTCACGTAGTGTGTTGGTTTTTCATTGTGTACAGTCAGGGTGTCTGTGGAAACAAAGTCCTATGTCTAAAACGTGATAATCATTTTCTCAATGACAAAGCATCAGAACCAAGTTGAGCAGTTCAGCGTTCATTCTGGTTTTGTGCTGCTGTTGCCCAGTTCCTTCTGAGCTCTCTTCATCCCAGATCTCCCATCATTTTCTTACTGATTTCCCACCATGATTCCTACTCATTGAAAGAAAAAGAAAAGGGCAGGAAAGGTTCCTTTGCCTCGCCCTCCGATCACTAAAATACAGTGAACTGGCTCCAAATATACTTTTGCAAGTTAGTTTTGTCCTTTCTCAGATAGGAATCTGTTCTCAATCAACATGGACCCAGTGTAACTAAAACCCACCCACCATTACACAACCATACCACAGCAAACCCTCACCCTCTCTCTTCCCCACACCCTGGCAAAATCAAACTTTTATACAGTTCCAGCGGATCCCAGTTTGGGACAGCAATGCAGAAAACAAAGATGCACATCTCACAGCAAAAGGGTGTCTTACAAGGTCCTGTGAAATACAAACAACATTACTGATTACCTTTGAATGACACACACTACAGAAGTAGAAATGCCTGTATTAAAGCAAAGCATTTGGGCTCCTACATTGCCATCATTTTTCTTCTTAGCATCAGTATTCTGGCAAGGAGAGTAATTAATATATATCTAAAAAGAATATATATATATATT
>VZTQ01001597.1:0-28917 GCA_013400755.1 Pelecanoides urinatrix | reverse complement strand
TATTTATATAAAGAAAAAATATCTACCCAATAGCATTTTCAGTTGTTTGTTACAGGATTTCCCACCAGTTTCAGTTCAATTAAAACTGTAAACCACAAAACTGAAAGGCTGCAATGTCTTTCACTCACACCCTAGCCCTGTGAGGATGCTGAACATTCCTGGGGGGATTTACACATCACCACACCTACCTGAAAAAAACTGGGAGACAGAGTTAAAGCTCATAAAAACTGATGAGTTACATTGCAATGTCAATTGGCTCTGGAATGAAACCCTTGTGGTGATGGGGGGATTGGTAAGGCTGAAATGTAGCATTCTGTAAAAATAAAAGCCCTGCTTACAGATATGTATATTAAGCTCAAAAGCACTTAAATATAAACTATTAAAATAATTCCCCCAAATGAGGTTGGGTGCGGAGGGGATTGTGCAAAAAAAAAGAAAACCTAAAACCATTTCTCTCTTTTGCATTCATTCAAACAATAAAAAAGCTGGCTCAGAGAAAAAGTAATCTGAAACTTTATTAAATTCAATCTTTCTTCAGTCTTTGTCCTAACTACATCAGACTTGGATTCCATCTCTCACTCAAACATTCTTAATCTGAATTTGTTTGTCATGAAATTGCTGCTCTTTCACTGTGTCAGAATAATGCAGCCATTACAGGACTGTCATTTTCGTTGAGCATAGCTGGACTCACATGAATTTCATTGTCACACAACTATACCCAAGTAGATAAGGCTGTATGTAATCATCTAAAGAAACTGAAGCAAATACAATAGCACAGGCCACAGAGGAGACATTTTCAGACAGTGCCTGAAGATTAAAACCATCAAGAGAGCTACCTTAGCTTTAATCTACCATTAGCGCTGATACTTAAAGCATCCTATCTAAAAACGTACAATAACCTTTATAGCACATCATTTGCCTTCAGAAAGTGCTTGCCTTGGGTTTTCAGTATTTCTGAGTCAAAACACACCAAGCTAGACGGCTGTACTGACAGTGCTCTACTCAACCCCTAAATAACTCCTATTTTCACAGCATTGCTCTATTGCTTCTTTCCCAATAGGCTTAGCCCTTAGTAGGCTAAGAGCTCCAGTGCACTGTGCATAAAAACTTAGGAAGAGCCACAGCAATTGCTGTGAAGGAAAGGCTGCAGTAATTTATTAAGTTTCTGCCTGGATTTTACACCCCCACGTCAAGAGGAGTAAATGAGGGAGGAAACTGATGCCCTGCATCTAGAGAGCACCCTCCTTATCCCAACGATGCACCTGATTCACAAACCATATTCTTTAACCCCTCACCCTTGGATCCATGCCCAACACGTGGTAAATGGAAGTAACGCAATATGAGAAACAGCCCTGTATAATCAGACCTTTCTGTTGAGCTCAGGAGGAGAACAAAAAGTGGAGAAGACTGCTCCTTTCCCCCTCAGATAAAAAGAAGGGTTGAACAGGCTGACTCATGCAACACAGTCACCATACCAAGGAGATGGGCTACCGGTAATAACACTGATAGATCACTAACACTTGTTCTACAGTACTTCCTATAGAACAGTACGGCAAAGGGAATAGAGGTAAAAATCCCATTAAGGAATATATGAGTACTGATTTCCCATTAAGGAATAAACGAGTACTGATTTCCAACAAATCAGAAGCCACAAAATAAAGAACTGACATCAGTCACTTCCACAGTCACAGAAATACCGAAGTATTTAAAGTAGTACCTTGCTTCAAATAATAGCCATTACCAGTTGGTTTAGAGGAAGATGCACAAAAAAATCATCAGGACAGTTCGCTCTCTAAAAAGGTGACCATAAGAAAAATGTCTTGCTAAGTCCTGTCTACTGGCACTTTCCTTCAGGTCAAAGAATGAGGGTTTGTATTATCTATGAACAAAGTGATCTTAACGTCTCTCAGAAGAATTTGACCCAATCCCTACGACCGCTGCTCAGTGCTTGGCTTTCTGGCGTTTTGTGACAGGAAGTTCCATCTGATAAATGGCACCAAATGTGCCCAAAGTATTTTGTCCTCTCAGCAGAAAACAGATTGCTGCAGTTTAACCTGCTCCCAAACCATCAGGTCCCATTGGATCTAGCAGCAACTACTCATATCCATGCTAGGTGATCTAAGTGACATCCACTGATAACCCTTCATCACCCTTCAAAGACATCCAACAGTCCTACCTTCCTTTGTCTCCAAACCGGTGTAACAGCACACTGTTCCTCTCACCTATGATAATTTAGTTCTCTTAGTCTTTTTGAGATACCTTGTCAAAAGTTTTTAAAAAAAATGTAAACATGATATACACCGGTTTTTCTTTAACCACACTTTGGCTGACATATAAAAATAAATATAGTAGAAAGAAAGAGTCACATCCATCCTCCTGAGACTCTGTGCTAGCTTGCAGATGAAAATAAGCAAATGCAAAGTCTGGAGTCTAGCTCCAACCAAGAAGAACTAGTTGACACAAGTAGAAAATAAAACATCAGGGGAGGCCAACTGAATGAAGCAATTACCAGATTGTTTTTCAACTGTCTTAACTGCTTCTTTAAAAGTTTCCTCCCTTTCACTTTTATTTTTTCACGTTTTGGATTTCTCCTGCAAGCACACATGAAATGAGGTAACTCCTAAAGTAACAGAGGAGAGGGGCTGGCTTTCATTTGGCTGCCAGTAGATACGTGATTTTTATTTCCCTTAGCTGGTTAACTGTGGGCTCCAGAAAACAGACCAGTGCTGGCAATTTCTCAACACAGCATCTTGCAGAGATTTTGCCTTAAAAGTCTTCCACAAACCTACACAACAGCAATTTACCAAATTCATTCTTGGACCAGGTGACTTTCCTGGTATCCTGATAAACTTTTCTCCTCTCTAGTCAGATTTGCTGATTTTTCTTACAAGCGTCAGGAGTGAAAGACTGAAATGTACTGAACATTAATAGTTATTTTCAGGCTATAGCAGTCAGGTATAAACATACCTCCTTATAAATCAGTTTATTTTGTTCTAGGTTATAAGAACAGTAACAGAAATAAATCCATTATAAATACAGACAAGGCTGTAAATAACAACTTATGTTTTACAGCTGAATGTAAATAGCAGGACAGAAACTCCTGAACCAGACAAACAAGTCTGACTTCTATTATTAATAATGAATGTTTTGCCTTACATAGAAGTTTTGAAGCCTGATGGACTTCAAAGTGTTTCACAGTACAAGCACATGAAAGAATCAGACAATTCTGGAACAGGGGAAAGCAGACAGCACAATGCACATCTCAGAAAGATTTCTTTTGGCTAAAAAAACCACGAAGTTTGACCCTTGCAAAAAAGTCTTCGAAACATTTGCAATAAAAACTATCTCTTGGTTCATATTTGTATGTGCTTCATGTCTCCCTGATAGGAAGAGAGAGAAGTAAGACTGGGCTAAGTACAGACTGTGAGACAGTGAAGGTGATGAGAACATCAGCAAGAATGATGTCAGAACTGTCTAAAAGTGAAAAAACGGGAGTGAGAGAAAGGCCAGAAATCTGTGCCAAAGTTGAGACTCCCCGATGAATATTATGTTGGCATACTACTGGGCCTATGCACAGAGTCAGAGGTGGGACAGCCAAACTTGACATCATTCACAAATGAGCCATGCCACCAGGCCAAAGGGAAGTGAAAAGGATACACAAAAAGTAGTACCACCCATGAAGATTTCAGGCACATATACATTGCATTCCCCACCCACCAGCCAAGTGAAAACTTTGTTGGAAGCATTCAAACTGCCCAACCATTTTCCCTTTTATTAAGCTTATTCAACAACAAAAAAGGCTAAAACACCTGTTACGATTCTTCAATCCACTGCACCCATTGTTATTTTTTTAATGAACATATTTTGACTTGCAAAGCAAAAGCGGCTTTGAAAAAAGAAAAGGGTAATGCACATAGTGAACGGATGTGGAAACCTAATACAACTGGTAATTAATCTTGGATGAGGAAACAGCTTTCTGTTCTTGGCACTCTTCTCACAACTGAAGCTCCAACATGCTACAACTGCACAATGGAATAAACACTAGTACCAATGAAAACAAATGATGGTAGCTACTACTTACCATGTACAAATCCTCGTTGATGCCTAGATATTTCCCATTACCACAACCAACATCCGCCACTATTGACCCTTTTGGTAGTGACCTGAGAAACTCTACAATTCGGGGCCATGGGCTATGCCTGGTACTGCTGAAGTGTGTCGCAATCTCTTCGTACACCTTGTGCACATATTCTTGCTCCAGTTTTGAGGCCTCCATCTCACTGTGGGGAAAAGAAGGTGGTACCTGTCTTTGCTGTCCTTTCTGGCTGTCACAGACAGATGGGTAAACTAGATACAGCAACAGATACACAAAAAATAAAATTTTTTAAGGTCATTTTTTTGAAGTTGGTTGAACTTATTTAGCAAAATAAAATTAAAAGTGAAATATTAAAATGCAAAAAATGCTTCATTCCTCCTTTACCTTTTAAAAACTGAAATGCAGGTCAAACTGCAGAAGTGTTTGATGACCTTAAAACAAGTAACCCGCCAAGTGTACCAGAGGACATTTGCAGTGATCATTCATCCTGCTGTGTTAACAAGGTTTATGTTTTCAAAACTGAGACAATACCCCTAATATCAAAGACCATGACATCATTGCAATTCAGCCTCTGAAATTCTGTTCTGAGGGCACAAATGGACTTCAATTCCAGGTAACTGTTGAGCCACCTATCTATTATTATCTGTCCTGCCCTAAGGCACTTACATGGCTCTATCACTACAGCTCTGACTGCTTCTCCTGCTCTAATGCACTTATTTTCACAAAATTACAGTCCCCTTCAAATAAAAGACAACAAAAACTGATGGGAACCTGAAGAATAATAGCTACTTCTACTCTGGTACATTATTCCAGCACTTGAGATCCCAATGAAATGCCAGATTCCAGATTTACTCGCCTGGACCTAGAGCAAGCCAAATGCCTTCCTGTATAGAGAAACTACAGCAGCCAAATGGATGCAACTAATTCAAGCCACACAGTATGCCTAACCCTGAGCCATTCAGGAATGGCTACCAGGACTGCCAAAACTACTCAAAGGGATAAACCAGTTTGCTCAAAAAAAATGCTTACATGTTGGTAATAAATAACAATTTTGACTTGAAGATCACCTCAAGACACTTACTGCAATTGCAAGGGCTTCTCCTCACTTTCCTGAATGTAAATGATGTCCTTGTTTCTCTTCGATTTAGTGTTAAATCTCCAACATCAACAGTGATTGTTCCAACTTTCTGCCCAAGCTCAGATGCTTGAATGACATCATATCTTCGGGGTGTAATCCTAAAACAAAGTAATAAAAAATAAAAGAATAATTTGCATCAGAAAAAAACAATCTATCTTTATAAGGAGGCACTTCTTAACTACTGTGACAAGTGTGATTACAACATGCTATTTAATGTACTATTGCTTCTCAGTTTTCAACTCAATCAATTTCAGAAAAAAAAAAAAGAGGTGCTGACATATAAACTAATGACGTTAATTAAAGTGTTATTTAATTGCAAGTAATTACATTTCCCTTTCCTCCCTCCCTTTCCTTCCGTAAAGTTTGATTGTTTATTTTTCTAGGACTTTATCTGGGATATATTTGTTAAAGCTAAAATACACTAGTGAAAATGGTGGCTATGGGCATAAAAGCATAGTTGAGCTCTACATTAGCAGATTGAAGTTTCTTGTTACAAATGGGCTTCTACAATGAATTCTGCTTTGCAAGAGAATTGCTTTTCCATGTGTTGACAACAGAAGATGCAATGTAGCAGCATTTGGGAGATTTGCTAAAATGCCTAAAGGGAGAAACTCTGCTATAGATTCTTTCCTGACCAAAATCTATTTATCAATCAAGCAAACTGGGAGCATTGCTTCCTAAGCTACTTCTGGATTTGGCACTGATCTTAATGGAAAACAAAAACATTTTTGCAAGGGCAAAATTCATAAAATGAAAGTGATTTGGAACTTTTTTGGGGTGACAAAAGTTTCAAGTAATTTTATGAAGAGATTTACATTACAAAAAAGTACCAAACCCAAGAATTTTTAATAGCTCTACAAATGGACCTCTCTCAAAGTTAAGAAGACGAAAATGACAAAGTAAAATGTGGAAGACAACGTAAGAGAAGAGAAACAGCTGCACCCACGTGTGGTTTCCCATCACTTGCACAGAGGAAAAAGAAGATAATCTTGGAACAAAATGGAAACTCTTCATGGAAATAGCTTAGCACTTCAAAACTGTTACTGTCACACTGAAACGCTTCCTGAACTTAGTCATCAAGGAGATTAATGCAGAAATTTCATCATGGGGGGAAAAAAAAAATCATCTCTAAGGAATTGGCCTCTCAGTGAAGCCCTTTCAGAGCTGCTGACTTCAAAGTACTTGATTCCCAGCAGGACAAACTCTCAGTATAAAACTGACTTCCATATTGGTTAGCTGAGTTCAACTCTCACAGGTTGAGCCAAAAGGGGGAAAAAAGTCTCTTACATCTTTTCATAAAGCAGAGCATTCAGTCTCATCTCAGATTTCCTTGGAACTTTTTTGCAGGTTACATGGAACTGTTGACCAGTGCCTGTACTTCACCAAAAAGAACTATCCGAATGCCGAAAAGGCAGCCTGCAGCCTAATCAGCATTCCCGTATTTCGCTGTATGCCATCTTTCCTACCGCAAGGAAGCTGATCTCTAATCGAGTCACAGAGAAAAAAAGCAGGTCCTTTCTGTCTGGAAATCAGGAAGCAGTACATTGATGCCATCTAGATGTTGCAAAAAGGAGACACGGAGCAGCCCCAAGAATGCAAATCTCCCAAAGGCAGCCATGGAAAGGATGGGATCTAATAAAGGACTGTCTTGTTCATGGCAGATAATGAAGCTATGATGAAATAATCAGCTGAGGATGCCCAAGACTCCCTGGACAGGAGAACTTCAAATCCCGAGTTTGCAGATTTTTTATTTGATTTTCTTTCGTACCTGCAGCAATAAGCTAAGCATAGCAGCTAATATTTTCAGAAATAAGTCTTCTTTTTCAAGGTTCTAGTTTCAACCTACATAATTTCCTTTTGCCTATACTACAAGCAAGAACTCTAGACAAAGCCTGGGCTAAAAACAGGTTTCCCAATATCAAAAATAAAATGCTGCACATCGTCTTGCTTGGCACAGAGTTATTTTACTATTGCAGTGTCAGGAATGGTGTTTTGCCAGGTTACCCAACCAAAAAAAAACCTCATCAGAGAAAACATCACAAATAAACCTCATCAGAAAAGCCATAATTTTACTTTCACCTGTGAGACAGAAAGAGCACATATTTTTCACTCTACTTGATGACACTGTATAGCTTATTTCTTAACCATATGTTTCTCTTTCAGAGAAAAGAGAACAAAAACATTTTCCTGTGCACTTTTTTAACAGGATCAAAATGAAATCTCCCATTCCCCTGGCATCCAAATACACACATTGAAAACATTTCCAGAATAATTCCAAAATTGAACCTTTTGCTCAATTTGACTTCTGAGGAGTAGATTAAAGGCATCACAAATGATCTTAAATACATCCTGATGTTATGTATGCAAGTGAATTAACTACATTTGCTCACTGAATGATTAATCTTCCTGATTACAATAGTATGCTTCACTAGCATGATGGAAAGCTTATTCCAGTTGAGTATCTTGACCCACTACTGCCTTTAAAAATATACGGAAAAACTATTTTAGGTGGACAAGCACTGGGACAGGAATAACATATACATGAGTAGAAAGATCTGGGATCTTCATTTTAAATATAGCTTATGTCATCGGTTCTCAAAAGACAACCATCACTTGAAGATACAAGTGAGTTAAGTAATAATCCCATTCCAGTTCTTAGTAGGCAAGTACACTACCCGAACTGGAATGCCTGCTGGCAAGTACTGCAAGTGCCCTGCGTGCATCCTTCCCCCTCCTGGGAGTTTAGCTGCCCAAGACCAACTTGGAAAGAGCAGAGCTGGTGACCTTGGAGAAAGCTGTCATGAAGACAGCCAGAAGCCTCAGCAAGGGCCACCCCTCCTTCCACTGAGAGCTGCTTTTAAGCAGAGGCTGTCTTGCTGGGCCTTGCCCCAGCTATAGCCCCAGATGCATCCCCAGCTGTGTCTGTGCACGGCCACTGCCCCACTGATCTGGGCCTTAACCCCCAGACTGACGTCCCAACCTGGCCTCAGCCCAATCCCAGGGAGCTGCTCAATGCCTGGGCTTGGGGGCTGCCCGCTGGCTCCCCAGGCCAGCAACATCACTGACATGAAAACTGCACTGTGTTCTCAGAGTTGTAGATAACCTTTCCAAAAGACAACTGACAGTATTTGACAGGACAAAATAAAAAGCTTATAATGCTGGTTTCAGTGTTCAGTCTTGTATATCAAAAAACAAAGGACTTAACTGCCCTGGGCTTCTATAATGATGCACGTCAGGAGTACCAGCTGCTTTTTACAACTATTTAATTTAATGAGGAAATATACAGGTGGTATAAGCACTCTATAAAAATGAACAATGTAAAGGTCATTGGGGAGTTCATATTCACCCTTCTTCATAATACAAATTAACCAATTCTTCTGCCAATAAAAGGATTTGATGTTTCATTTACACAGAATGTAATTAGTGTCTTCAACTGACTGCTGTAACTGCTTGGGTCAGACAAAGGAAGAAGCATTTACCATTGGCATTTCTGTCCAATATGAGGGTTTCCACATTCTCCTGAAGTGTACTACTGTCACTCTCAGAGCTCGCCAAGGTTTTAGCCTTTTCGCCAACTTTAGCACTCCTATTGTAATTATCTCACAGTGGCACATGATTTAAAAAGCATGTATTCAAACTCTACAATAAGCAAAGTCTCAAGATATATTTCAAGAAATCTCTTTTCCAGGATCCCAAACCTGCTCAGTACAATGCGGCCTTATCAGTAGTTAAAGTGTCCCTAAAGCAGCTTGGAAGAGCTCAGGAAGACCCCACTTTGTCACCCTCATGCCCTCTGTGCAGGGGAAGTCACTCTCTTAAATCAGACCTTCTCTAAAGCCTTTGGCATATGTAATCCAATGGGAAAAGCTGTGGGCTGAAAAGAGAGAAAGGAAATGGTGAAGCTAATTGCACTACAATCAATTCTTTGCCAGCTCAGAGTCATTGAGGACTTTCACACCGCCGATATAAGTGAGAGCAATTTCTGAGCAAAACTTCACTCGTGACAGCAGCAGGAAACTGCAGCTCAGGGACTGGCAATCAGCTTCCTAAAATCCCCATTTTTTTCCAGTTTAACCTGAGCAGCATCTAGGCAGAGGAGTGAATTTGTGTATTAATTATAAAATTTGATTTCTTTCAAGTAATTTTAAATATAGAATGTCATTAACAAAGCAAACAAACAACATATATTATTCTATTATCAGCAGTGCAGGAACTCTTACACATACCCATGGGTCCACAGGTATCTGGACTCTCCAGCCATCACCAATAAACTGCATCGGGGCAGCATAATTGCCACTGTATGGCCATCAGGGTGTTTGAAATCCATCACAATCTAAAAAGAAACAAAACCAGCCACCATAAATGAGCATGACTTACACAGCTTCATATACATGCCAAGCATTCTTAAGTGCTAGCTTGCTTTGCCTCTTCAATGTGTTCATCAGAATATTGCCACAAAGCAGCTACATATTTCCTAGGGATGCAAAAGCCTCCAGGTCTCTGTCCTTAAGATTTCTGCCTTTCAGCACTGTGTTCAAAAATCTGAGGCAGTCACAAATATATGTGTGTATACAGATAATTAAAATACTACAAATATTTTTTTTTCCTTTTCACAGTAATAGCTAGCTTTGTGAGAACACGGTAGCACCATTTAATCTCCATGTGTACCTGTGAGGTAGGAAAGGATTACTACCCCTCAACTGCATAAGAGGAAGAGAGGGCTCCTTTGCTGTAACTCAGGCATCTGAAAGTTAGGTTCCTGAGCTAAGGCAGTCAGCTGCTGGTTTTTTGTGAAGTCTATGCAGAGAGAGACAAGTATCTCCACAGAGTGATTCATCCTAGTCTAAAATGTAGAACTAAGTGATGTGGAATGACCCTATGCCCTCTGGAAATGCCTATCCATTCACAGCAGATCGAGCTGAGACAATTAACTCAGAGTAGATACATAACATTTAGATAACCAGTATTAGGTGAGAGAAATAATTTCCAACCTGCCCACATTCTTGGAGGTTTGCAGCACAAGCAGCATATGCACTCTCCCAAGATCCTAACATCCCAACTACCAGACCATCCTTTTATTATTTGCCACCTGGCTTCTAGCCATGGCAATATATTGAGGTACCGCTTTCAGCTTTATTCCAATTTCACAGCCCAGATGGCAGTGCTACATTTTGCTTCTGCTTGGGCTAGAATGTTATCCTTTTACATTTCCCAAATGAGAGAAACTCTTGCTGTGGAAAATAAGGAGCAGGTCATTTAAGCAAGCAAAATAAGTTACAGAAGACTTACCAAAAAAGAAAAGTGGTCAAAAACTATTCAAGTCAGCGGTTCCGGCTACACTGGAGAATCAGCACCATGAAAGTGCTGCCACCTGATTTGTAACCTACTAAATATGCAAATTAAAAGCAGACTTAGTACAGTCTGCCAGATCGAAACAAATTAAGCTGTTCTGCTTCTGCATACAGACACGTTTAACAAAGAGAAAACAGTGGAGCAATGATCAGTAAGTCAGCACAAAAAAAATGCCAGGACAAAGACTGAATAAGCAAGACTTCTAAACACTACAAATTACCACTTAACAACATTTACTATTTAATGTTGTGCACACTGGAGCACAATTTTGAGCAAACAAATTATTTGCACTGTAGTACCACCCACATAGAGTGACACAGCTTCTCCTGTTGAGCTATCTAAATTTAAAGCAAGAAATGACAAGGGTGACAAACAGTGGGGCTGAAAGGGGAAGATAGATATGGGGGAACAGGAATAAAGCCTACCTATAAGGTCTGATTAATGATTATGAAACACTTCAATAGCTACACAAATAGATGAATGGGAGCCAGTTGCTAATATACTCCTTCACTTGCACTAAGTAATTTCTTCTAGGTATCCTCAAAGAAGCATGGGGTGAAGAAGAAAACACAGCAGCTTCACAGATCTGATGGGGACGTTGTCTCATAAAGCACAACTAGGTGCAAGCCTGATAGGAAGTGACATCAGGTGCGGGGAGCAGTGAGGAGATTTGCAGTTCTTTGGTTGGGGTGGTGAAGATGGTTAGGAATACCTTGTCAATAGGCCGCCCTGACACATAGTAGATAAAAAGGCCTTGAAACTTAGTATTCTAGATAAGGAGGCCAACCTTGTATCTTCAGATAAGAGGGTGGTGCTAGTGAGAATTACGCTACTTAAGCCAGGAGCCAGAACTAAGTATGTGTGAGGACTGAGACTTTTGTGTATGTTAATGAATTCCGGGAAATGTAATGAATATGTATACTCTAACTGTATATAACTTCTATGGTTAAGAGATTTGGCACGCACACTAGCTGGAGCGATCCCCTGTGTGTCCAGCGCTGCAATAAAGAATATCTGCTTTCTAAAACTCTAAACTGAGTCTTAGAGAGTTTTTCGAAGACTTCTTCAAGCCTCTGTAAAAAGATGTAGCTATGTGTCAAGGCAAAGAAACCAGAGGATGACTAATTGGGATCAGCAAGTAAGGAAAGGAAAAGCATGAAAAGAAAAGAAGTGAGGAGGGCAGTGGTTGGATGAAATGAGTGAGGTGGTATCTCAGTCTGTCTTTAGCCTCTCTGGCTCACTGCTGTTGGGGGACAGGTGTGAGGGTACAAGACAGAGACTGGGTTCTTCAGAAGTATGGCAGAATAAACTGAACACGAGACTGTCCAGATTCTTTCCTGGAGGCTCAGTTACCCCACTGTCCCTCTTTCTGTGTCAGTAGGAGTTACAAAGCCCTGTTCTTGCAGATGATGTTCAAGAACAGCATTTCCTCCAAGAGTCAATGATTGCCAGCTCTATGGGGTCTCCTACACTTCCAGTTCCCATCTCCCTCCAGGCCCTGGAAGAAGCCTTCATTCCCTTTCACTTCTCTGCGCGCCAGGCTGGGGGACTCTATGAAGCAGTGGGAAACGGTTCCAACAGCTCCCTGACTTCTCCACTGCTTTACCTGATGCATCGCCAGTTCCTTTTCCCCCACCAACTCCATGGCCTCTCAGAGTCTCTTAGAAGAAGATGCTCCTCAAACCCTGTCCTGTTAACAACTGTGCATCCAAAATAGCAGAGATTCAGAGCACTCTATAACAGATAGCACGTTGGGAACGAGAGGCCACAAAACTGTCCCTGGTAGCTGGATTTTCAGGCAGAAGTGGCAAGAAAATAGAAGACAGTAAAAGAGGAGAGCATGTCCTCCTGGATGAATTTCAGCTATGCTAAGTCTACATGAAATATGTGAAACAAATTTCTGATCATGCAGAATTTGAGGATGAGAAGCAGGAGATTACCTATTGTACATAACACCTGACACAGGATGGACACTAGTCCTCACCAGCACAGGATCCCAGCTCTGTCCCTGTTCCCTACTTTTCCACGGAGGAAAAGTTTCTGTATTATCATCTCACACTGTGTGGCTGCTCCCCTTCTAAATGAATTTCATCCTTATGATAAGCAGTGATGATTTGGGGAGGAAAATATAAATAAAGGATTAATTTACTTGCAAATGGGCAATGACATTAACTAATTAGCAGTAATTGGGAGAGTCAAAAATCCAAATCCAAAACTGACTTTTACTTACGAAGCAGACAGATTCTCAGCTAGAATGTATTAAAGTTTTGCACTTTTTTTATTAACAACAAATTTTACATTCAGACAGAGAATCAAATTTAAGGAACCCATTGTGAACATCTGAAGAAAATTAGTGCAATTCCTATGCTTCATTCCTTTATCTAGAATAACTTTACCTGAACACTTAAAAAAACCTCAAGCAACAGCATTTCTTCTATTTTTTGTCTACAGTACAGTAAAGAACATTTAACCCTGAAGGGTTTTTGAAGAACTCTGGTCTCATCTCTGAAAAGCCTATTACTGACTGAAGTAGATAACATTCCCACACTCCTATATGTGTCTTTATCCTGGCAGAACATTCTAAATTGTCACTGTCACACACACACGCACACAGAAGATTAACGCATTTGGTCCTCTTTTTAATTTACTAAGGACTCACAATCAATAAACCAACTCTGCTACTGCTGAATCCATCTGCTTCATGACAGCTTTGCTCCGCAGGAGCTATTTCCAATTACTATTTTTGTTTTTACCTATTTTCTTTTTTCTCTTAGGTGGCAGAGTCAATAAAGATCAAATTTCCAGCTAGCCCATGGTGCATCATCCAGGGATTACATTCAAAAATAAAAATAGTGGATGCTTTGATCTTATACAACTTTTACCTTCTTTCTTTGTACTATCGAAAAAGTGGGTTTCTATATATACAGCAAAAAACTTGAAAGAAACAAACAGCTAATAATACCTACTTGTGGATTTAAATATCTTGTGATGATGCCAGGTCATTTAAGAGAGAGTGCTCATGACAAGGGAGCACATGAAGCAGTAAACAGTTTTCAAGGATGGCTAAACATCAAAGCAAAGTGACACCCACATCATGAACATTGTTCCTGTGGCATAAAATACAACCAAATGCAAAAACCAGAAAAGAATCCAGCTTAAAAGAAAGAGCAGCAGGATGGAGGTGAATGACTGGTCTATCAAATAAGTAATGATCCAAAGACAAAACAGAAATAATGCAACGGGACTATAAGGACGTCGTCGATAAGGTTTTCACGGCTACAGCATGGAATGACAACATTGTTTTTCTAAGCTTTGTCTCCAAGGCAATTTGTATTTGATGTTAATAGACTACCTTAGACGAAACATAATCTAAAGCTAAAAAAAGTACAACGTGGAATGCTTCTCAAGTCTCTGACGTTATTTACTGAATTTTCAGAGAGCAAAGACACATTATCAGCCTACATAGCAGTTTCCCACATGTAAAACAGATGAAAAAGAATGTCTACTTCAAAGACAGCTGAGAGGTTTAAAGCCCACACATGGAACTTGAACAACACAGTGGGGCTCTATGCAGAGACAAGGGCCTGCTGGCTTACACAGGACTGAGGCAATCAATCAGTAATATACAGTGCCTTTCACTGCAAAAACCATGCTAAATTCCAAAATTTGGAATTGAGAAAAATGTTGAATTTTAAGGGGAAAGAGAACAGGATTATCTTCTTCAAATTCACGTCATAGGAAATTTATCTTATGTAACCTATGCTGATATTTACATCCTATATCATGGTCTCTAGCCGTACTTCAGAAAATTAGGGCAACGTTGACAATCATGATGATGAAAACTTTCAGTATTGCCTACCACAAAAATCTCTCAACACATGCACAGGCCTCCGCCATATCAGATTTACACCAAAGCATACTATCTCTTGCTAAGCCTGCTTATCTACTTAGGCACTATGGTGATGCTAGTCAGATGCTTAATATACTTACTAGGTTTTCTTTCTTCAAAAATTGTGTTCAATTTTCCATCCATGCAATGCATTACTGTTTTCCTGAATTTTCTGTGTCATTTTAAGTACATATATATTTCTCCCTCTTAATTGAAGTTTAGCATATGAATGTTTAAAAACTATTTCAATATACGGACAGTACTTCATTCTTTTCTCTCCGATGTCTCACCTTGTTATGATTTTCTTGATAACCCTGAGGAAGAGAGTGTATCTACTGAACAGCATACCTGTATCTCTCCTAGCTATTACGTATGTCATTGACTCCATGATACAAATTCTCTTGTTGTCTGTACTCTGTTTACAAGATTCAGGTAGTGCACAAGAAAATGAAAACTACTGCAATTTCCAAGCTAATTCCTGTTGGATGGAAGAGCTTCCAATCCTCTGCAGGCCTTGTCACATCTAGCTGGAATATACACCACTCTCCTTCTGTACCTGAGGATGCATCTCTTGAGGTTCACCAACACCAAGTTATTAGAAGTGTTTCAACCAGTACAACACTGACCAGGAGAGCTGAGATATGCCATTAACTCCTTTACTGTGCCTCATCACTATCATTGCCATTGAAGAATAAGTGCAGTGCTGAAATTTAGCCACTCCGGGTACACCTACATTTCTAAACAAAAGATGATACAAAATGTTAATAAACACCTGTTTCAAAACAGCCTTCATAACTAATCCCCCAAAGCTCTAAACCCACAGTGTGCACAGTTATGTGCACACCACCTCTTCAGAGGCCACATGGGCCCCCAGCACTCACCCCGCTCCTGGTAATGGGGGCTCCCCTACTCGCACACCCCTCCTGTGAGATGTGGGTGCTCCCCACGCACACACCAGTGACAAAGGTCCCCCAGGCTCACACACAGGCACCCCAGTGTGTGTCTTCACTGCAGCACCCCGTGCTGTTACCCCACTAGCTGGAATCCATCTGCTCGCGGTGTCCATCAGGGCGGCTGTTCTGCCCAGCCTCAGCACAGGTTGGGATGCTGGTGGTACTTCTGGCAGCCTCACACCAAGTTTTGACTGCTGCTGTTCCCCCTCCAAGGTCTCTCCCTGCTGTTACAAATTTTTATGCTTCACTCATACGTCTTCGCAGGCTGACCCTTCTTTGTTTCAAAAGCCTCTTTGTAAATCCAGAGTTACTCCTTAATCTTGCTGATTGAACAGCCAGGCTAAAAGAAGAACACAACAAACCTAATCCTTTGAAGACTACCCATCAAATATGACAGTTCCTAATAACTCTAAAAATATCAAGTTTCTTTTGTATGTCAGGACATTACCTGTGGCCTTTGCACTTTCCCAGATCATTACGTGTGTTAAAACTCAATGTTGAATATTAGACTTGTACATAAAAGACTTTCAATCCCTACAATAAAAGGCAATAGTTGCATTATCACTGCTTCCCTCTCTCTGTCACCACAGGTACAAATTTCTCCTTTCTGGAAAACGCTATCTAACCCCAGCATATGACCTCGATGCCCTTTTGTGAATCCAAAGACTCAAGCAAGTTCTCAACAACATCCAATTTATTCAACTTTGCTAACATTCCATTTTCATCCTTTAATAAATAGCCTCCCTAGCTCTTAGCTTAAACTCTTTTAGGACACAGAAAGCAAGAGGCTAATGCTGTTAGTCTTAATTTAATTTCTTTTATTGACTTAGCCTTCTCTGCAATATTTTCCATTCTTTCAGTCATATGTCTTCCCTCACATCCATAGGTGCTACTACACTGACATACAGGCAATTGCATCCACCTACACCAGGGCAGAATGTACCTCAAATGTAGGAAATCCCTCATTTTCCTTTCGAAAGGAAAGGACATCTCCAAGATTTTGTATCACTTGCTCTCTAATGGAGTACAGTTCAATGGAAGAGCATAAGAGGACTCTTCTACATCCTGATCCTAGTGGTCTCCAGAGGGCTCAATCTGTTCAAGACATAATGCCCAGATGTCACAAGAAAGCAGTTCTGCATCCTCAAATACATCTCCTCAGACTTGCGACTTGCACTTAATGTATTACTCTCTGTTCTGAAAGCAAATAATCCTTATTTACATGTTTAATGCTGTACCAAATGTCTACCAAGAAACCACTGTACAAGTACTTACAACACAGACGCAACTGTTCTGTAATGAGTACAACTTTATATGCAAGCATGATGACATTTACAGGAGTCTGGTGTGCACATCTGTGTGCGTGGCATACCTGTAATTCTTTCACACATTAAAAACTTGCAAGTACTCAAGAGATTTTCAGTATCTAAGTAGAAAAGGAAACACTTCAGGGTTCAAAAAGAGCCTATCACCTTTTTGAATCACTGATAATTTACGAATATCTGTGGAAACACACTATAATCAGCAATTTCCATGTTACCGAGTGCAAATACATGTAGCAGGACTCTCTTCACCCATAATTTTATTCCCATGCCACCCTACCTGTATATTTATCATCCTGTCATTGAACCCTATAACCTTTAGTTGCAAGTTTTCTACAACAGAAGCGGTGTAAGGGACTGTGAATAGGGTCTCCACATAACATAAATATAATTGATACAGGACAAACCAGGCCTTGGTTGAGTAATATAGACAAATGGGGAATAAGAAACATCTACGGTTTCTTTCCAGGAAAGAAGACCTGAAATACTTACATTCAGAGTGGTACACGCATACCACCTACTAGAATGCCACCACTGTTGTACAATAGTCCAAGTCCTTACAAGTTCAGGGTATTTCAAGGCATGGGTGAAGCAGGCTGCATGTTCATCATCCTGTACAGTGGAAAACTGACTTCCCTCACTCTCCACAAACACCTTTCTGCACTATTATCACCATAATCTTGCCCCCTATGTACTGAGAAAGAAGTATGGAAATAGTCCAGTGCTGAATATCTGTAATTCAAAAGGATGAGTTTACTCAGCCTAAGTTGGAAACAAAGGTCAGCTAGCCCATCTCACAACTCCATCTCACAACTGTCCCAGAGACATTACAATAACAGAGAATTGTCAGAATACAAGACATGCAAACTGTGCCTTCCCAAACTAATTCTTGCATCATAGCTCACAAGAGCTGACAAGACACAGTTTTTATTCTATTGCTATAGAAACTACCATATGCCTGTTTCTTAATCCTGAACATCTTCACTGTAAAAGGGAAATCTACCGAGGAACAAAGATCTGGCCATGAACTTACAGAAATGACTTAAAGACATAAAGAGAAGTCATTTCTTAGCAGTCAAAAGCATGTAACTCTCTCTCAAAAAAAAAAAAAAAAAAAAAAAAAATAAAANAAAAAAAAAAGAAATAATGAAAGCCATCTTCTTGGTCAATGATGTCTCCTAGGGCCAGAAAGTATAATTCAAAACGCAGCAAGACACAGAAAGATTTCTTTAAAACCATTTGAAGAAAACTGTTTTATCAATTCACACAATTGCTATGTTTCACCCCACGGAAGTACCACACATCTGAAATACACATATTATTTCAAAGCAGGTAAAACAATCAAAAAGGAAAAACACATTTTGATGTTTGGATAGGCAGTATTCCAACACCGCTGATTTCCATCACAAGCAACATCATCTCTTTCTTCTCTCATTCCCTTCATCTGCTTCATTGGCCTAATCAGCGTCCCCACGTAATGCAGCCAAAAGTTATACAAAAGGGCTCTACCAGGGCCTCAGCATCTGGCCCTGAATTTACAATGGTTTGCATGAATGTGCGCTGCAGAGAGATGTATGTAGTTACAGAGGAAGAAGAGGAGGAACAACAATAACACCTCACAAGGAACTGTGAAGTGTCCAGTTTTCCCTGCTTTCAGCTGCACCATCAACCTTGGTTCCTTCCAGCCAATACTCTGCTGCCCCAGCAAACAGACCAGAGCTTCACCTGCATTACCCTGCACTACACCAAGAGGCTGCCTGCCTACTTTCTTCTCCGGTAAGAGCACACACCTCTCCCTTCCTTGATTCAGAATCTTTCTGTTAAGTATATCAGCATCACAGCTTTGACAACTCTGGCTCCAGCGTGCTTTTAACCGCTCTGAATTGCCAGTTCCTCAATGAGAATTGCCAGAGTCAACTCTACTGAAACAAGAGCGCTGTGGAGAAACTCCTCCTGAAACACTCAACATATCTGGAAAGAAAAACAGAAACAGCACATTGCAGTATGCAAAATGCATGGTTTAGTGGGCATGGTGGTGTTGGGTTGACAGTTGGACTCAATGGTCTTAGAGGTCTTTTCCAACCTTAATGATTCTATGATTCTATGATTATAAAAGTTCAGTTCAAAGCCAAGAGAGACAATACACCACAGCAGGAGCTTAACTTGTTAAGCTTGTTTCTTTGCTTATAGACTACTTGTGATTATTATTATTGACTGACTACTTGTCATTTCTACCTGAAATTTGCCACGGTCTTAAAATAGGCTCCTACGATAATAGGGATGACATCACAGGCTAATAAAGTTAGATTTCTTTATTGAATTCCAGAACTGAAGTATGGCTGAAATGTAACAGCTAAAGGTAACAACTTTTTAATGCCCCAGAGTTCAGCCTGTTTACTGTTAATTTGTGGCAGACACCAGGATTCCATTTCATGCATCAAGTACTGATCTTCTAAAAATAACATGGGGAATAGAAATAACTTCCACCGATAAACCTCTCACAGAAATTAAATTTTTTTTTTTTTTAAAATAAAGATATCTGTAACTACTCAAACAACAATAGAGAGGTTTCTATAAAAAAAATTGAACTATATTTCAAGAATGACAATCCAAAACCTGACTCAAAAATAATTTCATCTGTAAAAATATTAATTGAAATGTAAATTTAAATGCTCTGTTAGTTTTCTTCTATTACAATTATTACATTTTTCACAGGAATAAATAGCAACTTCATATTTAAACAGCTAGTTCATCCCACCACCACTGAAAAGTAGTTCATGTATCATAGTGAAGGGTACACAGGGGGAGTGAAGTGGAACAAGAGGAAAAAAAAAACAACAATGGTTTTGGTTTAAAAAGAGCAATATCATGCATCATAATCTAACTTTTTTTTCAAGATTTTTATCTATCTACATCTTTCCTACCACATGAAAACCCATTAGAAATCTCTAGCAATAGCTATGCAACAGCAAGACACTTTTTAGACAGTACATTTGTTTCCACTGAAAAATTCAGTATCTGTATTTGTGTGTCACAGTAAAACCGTAACAGCCAGACATCTGAGAATTGGAAATGAAATGATGCTGCCTCAGCATACAAAATAAGCACATTACAGAAACAGCAAATAGCCTGGAGACAACAGGTTCTGTTAAAACAGAATCCAGTTGGTAAAGGAATTATGCAGTTGTTTTCCTTTATGATTTATCAGCTATGACCACAGTCAGAAAATCGTAAGCCCTGCTGCGGACTTCAAACATTTTAGAAAGTATTTCACTCATAGTAGGATTTTGGTGTGAATGTGAGAAAACTAACTGGAACTATATGACATTTTTCATAGCATCTCTATGTATTTTTCCATGTGATATTGAGTGGAATTTATTTTCAAATTCCTCCTAATTGCGGTTTCTTTTGTCTCTCTTTCCACATTCACCTCAAATGCACCGCTGATGCAACTGCCCAGAGGAGTTCAGGAGACAAGAACAACATTCTTCCCATGTGCCCTTCTCAACACCAACGACTCAAAGAAAACACAGGATGCTTCCCAACTGACTGGGAAGAAAGCAAAGTGGTAGGAACCTGGAGGAGCCACAGCTCTGCCTTCCCTCTCAGCAGCCAAAATAATGGACCATGTGCAAGACACATAAAACTGCTACACAGAATGGAGTAAGCCAACTTCTCACTCCGGCAGAACCAGGAGAAATATCTCAGCAAGTCACAGCATATTTTGCAGATCAGAGATCCCATAGCAATCAAACTACAGGCTGCCCTTCCTTCCTCAGCACTGAAGTAGAATTCTAGCCAATTTAGGACTTATTAGGCCTTGCATAGTGGTGAACAGCTTTATGGAAAGACATGCTAGATGACAAGTTTCTTTCCTCTGTGGAGAGGAAGGAATGTATGTATGAATCCAACAAAAGGGAATCAGGACACAAAGCTTTGCAGAGCTATTTGCCCAGTACTGGCCTACGGGTAGTAAATGCCACACCTTGTAGACTTACCATAGAGACAACTCACACAAAGAGGCACTTGGAAACTGTAATGTCTCACCAACATGAAAGGGAAGAAAAAAAAAATTTTTACACACAAAACTTTAAAATACAGGCTCTGTCATAGCTTAGCTTTGATTTTGTTCCTCCTAAGTAGCTGGAGGTAGTGGAGAAGGTAAGAACTCCATGCTGCTGTCTTGTTTCTCAACAAATTACCGCCACACAGCCTCTAGAGAAATAATGCAAGTATCATTGTTCTGGGGGCAGTTCTGTCCCAATGTTCTTCTTGTAGAGTCTCAGTGCAAATAAGATTGGTTAGCAGATTCCTACAGCACCTGAGAAACAAACGCTTGTCTGCATTAGTTATTATTAGGTATTGCAGGACAGGTTCCCTCTGAACAATTTACATGAAAGCTGGGCTTCCAAGATCCTTGCAAAGGTTAAAATAACTGATCAGGTGGAAACATCAGCAGGACATGTTGATATCTGTGAACAGAATCCTGTATGCAAACGGAAAAGAGACATCCAGCACAGAAATAAAAACTCAGAACAGTATGTTTACTGAATATTCACCTTTCCCAAAAAAGACAGTAAGATTATTACAAATATTCCCATGGAGGTCTGACAGGCTTTGTTACTTATCTCAGAGGGCACAATTCAACATTCAATTACATCAACAGGAAGTTCTCCCTTGATTTTGATGGGTCTTGTATCTGATCCAAGCTCAATGACAGTACATTATGGTATGACATGGACAGAAAGAAACACACAGGACATATTTATACAGAGTAAATGCAAACAGGAGACAGATTTATGAAGCCTGATGCATTTAACTTGTGGTGCTCAGGTCACCTTTCACATGGAGAAGCTCTTCAGTAGTTTTCAAAAATGAAATACCACTTCAAATGGAACAAACCAACTAAATTTTGCATACAATTACAAATACAGCTAGATGATACAGAAACCACTGGAAATCACTATTCTTCAAGAACTGATAAAATCCATGACTGTAAGAAGGGTACAGCTCTGAAAAGAAACCTGTCTAATAGATCTGAAAAGCACACTATCGAGCTTCAGGAATCCCACCAGACTCACTTGAACAAACTGCTGAACTCAGCATTAGGTTGCAGTGATTAATTTTAATATCTTCCATTTGGGTCAAGAGACATTTTGGCTCTGCCAATCCAATCTCTGTATAAATATTGATCGCTATTACTACTATTTCACCTACTATAATCATGCTGCTAGCATGGACAGAGGAAAAACTTTGGTATAGTCACTACCAGAGTAATTCCTTAAATAGGTGAGATGCTTTCTGCCTTCCCTTAGAAGAAAAATAAAGCAATGTAAATGTAAACAGTAAATTAAACTGAATCAGCAGGTAACCAAGACAAGCAAAATAAGAGTGGGACCACAAAGTTAACAGAACAATATGCAGTGCCTTCCTACCTTGTTAGAGCTCATACAAGACATGAAAACAGGTGCTAACTGTCAAAGGCTGGGTACAATCTAGACTTTCTAAAGGCTTCTGATAAAATCTCTCAAGCAGGTATTACAGAAACAGCTGCTGCTATAGCAGCTACAGATTTCTGTTTGTTCACCAAGACAGATTAGAAACAGATCAACAAATAGGAAGCAAAAGTGCAGGAAAAATGGTCAATTATCAGTCTGAGAGATAAGTAATAGCAGTGTACCTCATTCTATCAGTTCTAGGGTAACCATCGGTCATACATATTTCAAAAGATCTGGTGGAGTTTTTCTTTGTAACATTGCTCTGCTTTCAAGGCTTAAGAGAGTCACTGCTTTTCTTCACAGATCAAAGCACTTAATATCTGCAGGCTAAGACATGATGACTATGTCTTCAGTTGAACAGAAGTTAGGCAGAGGTCAAGGATGATCCACACACAGCCCCACTGTTTAACCTTGAGCCACAAATCTGACTCAAAACCCTGAAGCTTCCTTTTTGTAGACATTAGGCCAGGGGCCTACCCAGAGCATCACAGCAGTTCTCAGTGTTTATACCAGCCTTCTGCCAGGCCAAGGCACAGGGATAGGAAGCAGAGTAAGGCACTCGAGGAAAAGCAGAAGCTAAGGAGAAGAGAATGACAAGCATGGGGCTTCCACATCAGGGCTGGATAATAGGAAAATGGGACAGAACACCACAAATCATAGTATGGTGCCAACACAACACACCCTTCAGGAAAATTATGACTTCGTTTCACCCTCTGGCATGGGGCAGTGGGTGTCCCACAGCAGTCTTAGACAGAACGGGGCAGAACTAATGAGAAGGGACTGCAGGGTGTTGCTAGCTGTTTATTGGAGGTGAGATCTGCAGCCAGGAAGGGAAAATACTTTTATGTGTTGGATACTGTCATAGCACTACTTAGCTCATTATAGAAATGCTACCTCTGTATTTCTAAAATTCTAATGAATCAAGGTTTACACGACAGCATGTAAAATGGCAAATTAGGAAAAGTGGAAAAACAGAAATCTCAATATTGATCAAGCTCCTGCTGCAAACCTGCAAAAGGAAATTTGACACAGGCTTTAACAAGGATTTTTTGAGACAGCTGCAAACTTGGCCAGGCTCCTAAGATGAAATACTGTAAAATTACGTATCTTTAGAGACACCAAATGGAGGCACTGAAAATAACACCTAACTCAAATAAAAACAGAAATTCTCAACAGAAGGGACTGTTCCCTATTTTGCAGTACTTTGTTCAAATTCATGGACACAGGACATACGGTTTGCCATTAAGCTTAATAAAAATCACTCTGAACTAAATTTACCCCATTGGCTTTCTTCTCCTACTGTGACAACTTCTGAATTAAAGAGAGTTGTATTCAGTGACACAACATTGAAACTGACGTTCATTGATATTTTCAGTGTATCAGCTCCTATAAAGAAAGGGTGAACGTGGCGATTTATAAAATATCATTACAAGCCCACAGGACATTCTGGAAGTCTCACTTTAAGAAGTGATTAGCTTCAGACCCTCACTATTACAGGACAAGACACATCACGTGTCTCATTGCTTTGCCCTCAAACTATTTAGTGGTTTTTATAAGCTACGCAGAAGTATAAAGTAATAGTGAGATTTTTCTCCTTCAAATCAAGTGTAATCGGTTTTGTAAACTCCCCAAAACACAAGGTATTGTACCAACTAGAACAAAATTCAGCCACTTGGTCTCTCTATGTGTCTTGACAAAGCTGTTCCATGTAACTGAGATAGGAAAGAGAATCTCACACCTCTATTTCCACCTCATTTCATACAAGCTTAAGAACTTGGATTGCTGTACGTTATCTGACGCAAGACAAATGCAGTGTTGTGAAGAATCATACCCTTATTTTCTTCTCCAGATTGTTTGTTCATATTTAAAATGAACATATATGCCACATGCCAATAACTATTCCTTTTTCAACATAAATCAAGTTTGCAGAAATAAATTAGACTCACAATGATTCTCTAACAAAATAGTACAAAGTGCTTTATTACTGGATAAATTCATTCGCCACTGAGGAAAAGACTGATTCTCAATAATGTGATTTAGGCTGCAAGGTGTCACTGAAGATGGCAGTGGCACAAAGCGCAGCTGGAGACATGTCACTAGTGGTGTACCCTAGGGGTTGATACTGGGGCTAACACTGTTTAACATCTTCATCAATGACCTGGACAATGGGGCAGAGCACACCCTCAGCAAGTTTATAGACAATACAAAACCAGAGGAGCGGCTGATACACCAGATAGTTGTGCCGCCATTATGGGGGACCTGGACAGGCTGGAGAACTGGTGCCAACAGGAACCTCAAGAAGTTCAACAAAGGGAAGTACAAAGTCCTGCACCTGGTCAGGAATAACCCCATGATCAGCCCCCATGGGGGCTGATCAGCTAGAAAGCATCTTTGCAAAAAGGACCTTGGGGTCCTGGTGGACAAGAAGTTGAACATGAGCCACCAATGTACTCTTGCAGAAAAGAAGGCCAACAGCTTCCTGAGTTACATTAGGAAGAGCACTGTCAGCAAGTCAAGGGAGGTGATCCTTCCTCTCTACTCAGCACTGGTGAGGCCACACTTGGAGTGCTGTGTCCAATACTGGGACTGGGCTTTCCCACTACAAGAAAGATACAGACTTACTGTAGCTGGAGCAAGTTCAGCATGGGGCCATGAAAATGATTAAGGAGTATCTTAATATGAGGAGATGCTGAGAGAGCTGGGACTCATAAGCTTGGAGAAGAGATGGCTCAGGCTCAGATAAGATGCTCTTATCAATGTGTATAAATACTTGATGGGAGGGAATGAAGAAGAGGGAGCCAGACTCTTCCTAGTAGTGTCCACCAACAGGACACGAGGCAATAAGCACAATTTAACACCTATGTGATTCTATGTGAACACAAGAAAACAGTTTTTTTACTGCGAGGGAGGTCAAACACTGGAACAGGTTGCCCAGAGAGGTTCTGGAATCTCCATCTGCAGAGATACCGGAAATACAACTGGACACAGTCTTGGACAACTTGCTGTAGCTGACCCTGCTTGAGCAGGGGCCTTGGACTAGATGACCTCAAGAGGTCCCTTCCAACCTAAACAATTCTGTGGCTCTGTGAAGATGATATAAGAAGTTTGAGAACCTATGCTGATAGCTAAGGCACTAGGCTAGGAAGGCACTTGTGCTTAGTCCCCTGCTCCGCCACAGACTTCTTTTTCATAAGCCAAAGCATTTATTTTAGTTACTAGTTACCAGAATCTACCTAACTCAGATCCTGGAAGGACAAGCATACAAACAAATGAAAGAAAAGCTCTTTCCATGACTTAGTGTAAGAATAAACTATAAGGGGCATTCTGCTTTCTTTTCTTTCTCTGAAGTGTCTGGTTAGCCAACTTCTGAAATAGGATACAGAACTAACTGGGCTGCAAGATTACTTCTTTATGGCACTTTTTATTTAAATGTGTGCATTTACTGTTGAGGAGAATAAAGAAAGGACAAGACATACGACTTCATTTATGTATGTCTTCCATTACGTTGCAGCCTAACTTATTCAGGTGAAAAAAATAGTCACACTACAGAGAGAAGAATAGAGAGAAGAAGAGACAGATACCAAAGTTCGCTGCTGTATATGTAACTCCAATTATTTATTATCAGAGTGTGTAAATTTTGTACATGTGTCCTGGTTTCGGCTGGGATGGAGTTGATTTTCTTCCTATTGACTGGTGCAGTGCTGTGTTTTGGATGTAGTGTGAGAATAATGTTGATGACACACTGATGTTTTGGTTGTTGCTAGGTAATGTTTACGCTAGTCAAGGACTTTTTGTCTTCCCATGCCCTGCCAGGTGTGCAGGGGGCTGGGAGGGAACGTGGCCACGACGGCTGGCCCAGCTGGCCAATGGGGTATTCCATACCATATGACATCATGCTCAGCATATAAGGCTGGGCGAAGAAGAAGGAGGGGGGGGACATTTGGAGTGATGGCGTTTGTCTTCCCAAGTAACCGTTACGCGTGATGGAGCCCTGCTTTCCTGGAGATGGCTGAACACCTGCCTGCCAATGGGAAGTGGTGAATGAATTCCTTGCTTTGCTTTGCTTGTGTGTGCGGCTTTTGCTTTCCCTATTAAACTTTCTTTATCTCAACCCACAAGTTCTCTCACTTTTATCCTTCTGATTCTCTCCCCCATCCCACCCGGGGGGAGTGAGTGAGCGGCTGCGTGGTGCTCAGCGGCCAGCTGGGGTTAAACCACGACAACATGGTAAGCTTTAACAGGAATAGAGTAGGGGGCTTCACTCCTAACATAGCTAACTCACATATTACTGCAACTGATACTTACATTTTAAAATCAGATGAAGAGCTAAGTGCACAAAAACACATTAAAGAAATCACAAAAAGTTTTAAAAGTACCAGAAAGAAAAGCCATTAAATAATGCAGCATTTCATGGGCCACTGGCTTGTTTTACTACATGTGCACTTTGATTGTCTGCACCTGAAAAGTGCATTAATGTCCCATTAGGAAAAGGTACTGAAACTTTGGAGCTATCTAACAGACTGTATCCAATGCCTATGCCTGAAATATCTAGAAATGGCCCAAGTTTGGCTGTTTCCCTGATTGAAATGTACACATTCCAATTTTTAACAGCATCATAATGCTCCAGGCAGTCCACTTCCCAGAAAGGTTTGTATTTCTCAGGTGATTCAAATCACTCTGCTTCTGGCCATCTCTGAGACCATCACAAAGGTGTGCTGTAATATAATCATCTAGAAATGCACTGCCTATGGTGCCTCATCAATGAAGCAACAGGGCATCTGTGCCAGAGTCGGCCTTTTAATTGAAACAGAAAGGGTAAGAAAGCCTGGGACTGCAGACTGAGACAGAATATGTGAAATGACAGCACCAATATAGTCTTTATAAAAAAAACTAAAGTAACTTTTGTTTTTATTTACAAGATCAACATAGGAATAGCTGTAAGTTGAGGTCATCTGCTGTTGCTGTGCTGCTCTGAATGCTCACCATGTATTCGAAAAATTAAACTTAGACTTGATAAAATGCACTTCTGTGCAGATCAATTAAGAGCCCTTCTCCCAGAGAAACTACATGAAAGAAATGCATGTTGCCACATGCTACCTAGCATGGAGGCGTTGGCACCATTTAAAACAACAGTGCAGTTGAACAGAGGAGAACACACTATCTCTGAGACAAGGCTAAGTGCAGAAGCCACATGAAGTAGCCCCTAGATTGGGGCTAGTTAGGAGAGGAGCAAGGGGAGGAGTTCATTGCAATGTTAAACCCTATAATCTGGCCCAAAGGGACCAGGGNAGGAAAGGGGGGACGTTCAGAGTGATGGCGTTTGTCTTCCCAAGTCACTGTTACATGTGACGGAGCCCTGCTTTCCTGGAGGTGGCTGAACACCTGCCTGCCGACGGGAAGTAGGGAATGAATTCCTTGTTTTGCTTTGCTTGTGCACGCAGCTTTTGCTTTACCTGTTAAACTGTCTTCATCTCAACCCACGAGTTTTCTCACTTTTACTCTTCCCATTCTCTCCCCCATCCCACCAGGGGGAAGTGAGTGACTGGCTGTGTGGGGCTTAGTTGCCAGCTGCTGTAAAACCATGACAGGAGATTCCAAAACAAAAGTAGTAAGAACTCTACTGCCACTCTGCATACCATCCTCACAACTAATCTCAGACGTTCCTACTCGAATGGATGCTTTTGTGAGTGGTGGACAAACACATCCATGGTCAGGCTGAGAGGACTGGCAACACTGACCCCTTTTTCAAGTGACCAGGAACACAGGTGTGCCACTGCTACACATGCTAATGAAAAAGCTATCCTTCCTTTGACTCACCCCTCGTCCCAGGAGCTCCACATCCACTACACAACTTGCAAGAAGAAAAGAGGATGCCAGAGCCCAGACTAAAAATTCAAAAACTGTCAGTGCTCAGAATATCCAGCCATGTTCCTCTCTCTGCCAAAAGACTGAAACAAACCAAGAGCAATAATCAAAGTTGCTGTTTTGTAACAGTAATATGGGTACAACTCTATAAGCACACACCATCTGTGTCATCTACACACTACAGCCAGAAAAAACAAGTAGCAGACTAGATCATTCTCATGGAGCATTCGTAGCTTTTCAACGGAAAGATTCGAAAGTCAAACCTTTATTACCCACTACAATAACCTGTTCTTAGCCTTGTTAAGCTTCTAATTATCCAGTACCATGCAAATACACAGCAATACATGTAACTCCCCTGACACAAAAAGCCCAAGACAGCAATGGAAGCAGACCTTGCAGATGTGAAGAATACACTCTCAAGAAATGTGTAGGAAGACAGGAAGGCCAAGTAGCAAAGACTTGCTGCAGTAGTGCTTAGAGCAGAGAAAGTAACACTAAATTTGTAAAACATGGATGAGCACAAATGCAGCAAATGAATCCAAACAGAGTAAAAGTAAAGACACTACTTAGAGCACAGACTAGATGATGTGGACTGTTTTCAGCCCTACTCATCAAAACACATACAAACATTAAGTTTACCTCAGCTCCTAAACTGAGAGAGATTATTTCATCCTCAAAAGCGGAATGTGTATCAATATGAGGAGGAATTCCTGCATAAGGAGGGAAAAAAAAAAAGTAAATGTCATAGTAATAGAGTGGTATCTCTGTTAGCAAGCTCTATTTCCATGGATGTTGTCCTGGTTT